>APFE030396892.1:0-37812 GCA_000404065.3 Pinus taeda | reverse complement strand
AAATGGGTGTTCAAGAAGAAGACAAATGTAGAAGGAAAGGTGGAGAAATACAAAGCTCAGTTGGTAGAAAAAGGTTATTCCCAGGCATATAATTTTCCTACCTTTGATCAGAAGAAGGACACCATTATTGTCATCTCCGTTTTGAAACCCTAGGTTGCTCAGAAATTGATCATTGATAGAAAAATTCCTTGAAAAAACCTTGGGAAATCCACAATAGAAAACATGGGAGGAGGCTTCAATATGAGGGAACCCACAAAATGGAAAAGAATCCATCAAAACCCTCTTATCGAGGACATCTTTAAAAACCACCAATGGATGGAGTTCTTTGATAAAATTAAGTGATATGATGATGAAGTTACCTATGAATTTGGCATGGACCTCCAACCTTAGGGGGGAGATAGTGCCACCACCATTGTGAGAGGGCTTGCCATCCATTTAAATGCATAATTCATTAGCAAGGTGACCACATTTTATTCAGGAGTTAGGTGGCGCAAGAAGGATAGAACAAAATCCATCACAACTAAAAATAACTTCTTCCTCCCTGAAGAAAAAACAATTAAGGATAAGAATGGAGTTATAAGGGAGAGCCTAACTTACCCATGGGATGAAGTGGCCTATTACATATTAAAATACATATATTGTGATGGGAGGCTGAGTGTTGTTTATGCCTATCAGTTTAGGAAACTTTATGCGTTGGGGTTCCAGACCGAATTTCCTATCCCAAGTAGACTTAGTATTCCCCATTTCCTTCTTTTTTCCATAGTGAAAATGAGTCAAAGACTAATAGAAGGGAAGCATCAATTTATTTCTCGTCATGGAATCATAAGGATCATTGTCATGGATGCTTTGAGTCATGTCAACAACCATATGTCATGGGCATAATTTGTAAACATGGATAGGGAGGCCTTCATTGAAACTCAAGCCCAAGGGTTGCTAAAACATGAAGAGGCCATAAAACATAGCCCTTATGAAGAAGAGACTAGAGAAGACAAGAAGGAAAAAAAAGGAGAATAAAGTGAAGAAGAAGAGGAGGAGGAAAAAGAAGAAGCAACAAAAGAAACCCTTTGTGAACCTTCTAGGCCTCAAAAGGGGAGTAGGAAAGAAAAACATGTAATTCTTTCAGAGGGAAACACTAAACAAGAGGTGGCTTCCACCTTGGAAACCCTTAGCACACCTATCAAAATCAAAAGGGGGCATCCCAAGCAATTAACCTTGTATTTCAAAAGGAGGAGGAGTACTAGACTGAAGCAAGGGAATCCTCAACCTTCTAGCACTTCCCCCATCACCATTGTTGGATTGCCTAATCACCAAGAGGGAGAGTTTGAGAAAGATAAAAATAAAATTGAGGATGTGAGCTCCCTCATATCTAGAGGAAAGAATCCCTAAACCCCACCAAGAAATCCAAACACCAAGGGAGCTAAAATGAGACAACTACAAGAAGAATATGCCTTGCTACAAGAAAGCAAGGCAATGGTACAGGAAGAAGAAAAACTGCTACAAGATAAGAAACCAGTGCTATAGGAAAGTACAACAACACCTCAAGGGGGAGGAGAAGGACCATAAGAGGTATAGGAGCCTAATCCTGAACTAGGTCTTAGGTCTTAACATAAATTTTATGAACAAGGAAAAATCATACCCACCAAATTTGTATTTCCCCTCCTACTTGAGCTATATAGAGAAATAGGATGAACCCATCAATGGATGCATATTCCTAAATCCAAGGGAGTCAAGGATGTCAGCCTCATGTAAGAGAAAATGAAGATGGGTGAATAAATGACTGATTTGAGGTTGTAGGAGTCAACCAAGAGGGAGTAATTGCAAATGGAAAACCAAATATTAAAAGAGAAGCTACAAGAGAAAGAAGGACAAATTGCCACCATGGTAAGCTTGGGCAGTGAGGAAACCCAATGCATACATCTCTCAAAAGCATATGCCTTATTCCTCAAAGAGAAGTGGGTTCAATTTCAAATCAAAACTCTAGCACAATCTGGCTCACTGCCCTTCCAACACTACAAGCAATTTATTGAATTTTGTCACAAGGCTAGTGTGGAAGATTGAGCTAAGATGGTAGCATTTTACATGCACAACCTCATATTGACTGAGAAGAACTTCTAGGATCCAAATTCTAGGATGGGGGATGTGGAACAGATGAATTAACCTCTTAGTTGTCCCATGAGGAGGAAAGGGTAGAAGAATCCAAAATGGTCATATCCAAGGATTCTAATGAGCCCCTATGGGTCATAGTAGAGCCAAGAGATCCTCACCTTATCATCAACAAGCACAGGATCATCTTCGAGGATCCCAAATTGGTACCACTTTACATAGAGAAATAGGATCATGCCATTCAACACTTTGAGGAAATGTTTATACTGCTAGGGACCAAGGGCTTGTAGGCCTGTCAGAGGAGATGGCATTCATTGCACCATAGCTTACAAATTAAGGACTACCACTCCCTAGAGAGATTTAGGAATGCCTTGGAGAAGACACCCTTATATAATAGGATATTCTAAAGACTAAAGGTCAACTAGATTGCTCAAATTCAATGTTTCTAGGGCTATAGGAAAGAAAGGATAAGATTGAAGAGAAACAAGAGTGGGTAGAAATAGAAACAAATGCAAGGTTCCATCCTCAAGAGGGCACTCCTTCAAAGATACCTTGGGATGTCAGAGAAACCACCAAGGCTATGTATGAGATGGAATTAAATGTTTGAATTGCTCAGAAGGTGAAAAACACCTTCAGTAGGGGGTGATGATGGGCCCCATTAATATGTACATAATAAGGCCCATATAGCCTTCCTTTAGCCTATATTTACCCCTTTCCTCACATTTTATAACATACTTTTTTATTATAAGGTGTTTATTAGGAAGACTAAAGGATGTTTTCATATCTCATGGCCTAATATGATTAATGTGCAAAACAAATAGTGAATTTGAGTGCATTTAATGTGCAAAGATACGTTGGAAGCAATTGGAGAAGATGTAGGAGGCTTGTCCCCTACATTTACTCACATACAACTAGACTTGCTCACTGAATTTTTTCACCCATAGTTCGAAGATCTACTAACAACTGATGCACTTAAGGATTGCAACGATCTCAGAGATCTAGATCCACCTTTCTAAGGATTTTGGAGGGAAGAAACCCTCTTTCAAAGGAGGATTCACCTTAGTCATTTTTCTATAAATAAGGAATCCTAAGGGCTCAATAAGATTCAAACTTTTGGAGCAGATAGAGACTACTAAGAGTTAGGACCTTGAGCTTATCATTTTCACTCCTTTTTATCATGTACTT
This sequence comes from Pinus taeda, assembly GCA_000404065.3. Classification (NCBI taxonomy): domain Eukaryota; kingdom Viridiplantae; phylum Streptophyta; class Pinopsida; order Pinales; family Pinaceae; genus Pinus; species Pinus taeda. The sequence continues at coordinate 34,524 of APFE030396892.1, read as the reverse complement.
GAACACTATTTTATATTAATGAGAATCCTAATGCTATCTTCCATCCGAGTTTTCTTTAGAGGGCTAAGTCCCCTTGGGTTAGGGCCCAACCCATAGGCTCTAGTATCTCTCTTTGTATATTTTATTCATGCATTGTCTTTCCTAGCAACATTTTCTTCTCTTACTAGTAGAATTTGTTTATCAAAATTTGCTTTTGTATGTCCATTGACTACCTCTCTTGTGGAAAGCATGGTTGATGATTTTGTGTTTGCAAGATAAAAAGATACAGTCACTTTCCTTTGCAACAAATAAACCTCAAATTAGTCCTTTTTTTGCATCTCTATTTTTTGCAAACTAGTGATTAGTTTAGCAATTTTCTTTGAGTACACGAAGTATACTCTCTTGTGGATATAGGTCTCATGAATTTTATAAGATAGGTTTTATTTTAATTTCAATTTTTTGCAATTTCCATTGTTGACATGCTCAAGTTGTTTGGAAAACTGAGTAAGTTTCTATGGTGTACATGTACTACTATTGACCTAAAATCTTATCATTTTCATTTACAATCCTTATCCTACCACCATATACCTTCCATCTACCTTAAAAAATACCTCAAAACAATGTTCACCGAGAGTTGTTGAGAGTATATTCCTGGGTTATTGAAGGGCACCATGTGCATTAGTTCTTGTGCAAGATGGGCCCTTAAAGGGTACTAAGCTTGGATATGGACTCATAAAACATTCATATACCCTCTATTACCCTTTACCACCTTTATATCACCTTTTTCACCCTTAAAATGCTCACAAATTCAACCCTATAGAAAAACAAGGCAATCTTGTAGCATCTTGTAGCAATCCTAGAGCATCTTGTAGCACCATGTAAAAACCATCGAAACTTGAGTAGAATCATCCTTGAAGCTTGGTTTTTCCTCCTAGCCCTAAATAATGTCCCTTATGCTCTAAAACCATGATTGAGAAAGACCAAATACCACTTAGGACTTGCCTTTCTGCCATTGCAACACATTTCAATAATTAGGGTTAGTAGATAGATTCATGAATTGGATAACACAATGATACTTTTCTTGATTATCTTATGAAGTGCCAAATAAAACCTATTACTAGATCTAATATATTTGGAATATAGTGATTATAAGTTGATTACATGCTCTTTTTCTTATGCAAAGCATATTACGTTTGTTTTCTTTGTTCTATGCTTCTTAAGCTAGGGTTTCCATTTCAAGCATTGTTATTTCCTATGCATAGACTAGGTTTCCTTTTAATGCAACATTTACATTCTAAAAATATATTAATCTTTACATTTCTTCAAGTAGTTTTGCCTTTACATTCTCGCAAGTAGTGTAATCTTTACATTTCTACAAATTGCTTAGCATTTACAGTTCAGCAAGTGCCATTTCCATTTTTGTAAATAAAGTAACATTTCCATTTCTGCAAGTAGATTAGAACTTTCCTTTCATGCAGTTCATTTCTATGCAAATCTAGATTCAGTTGATAGATTGGTCTATGTATACCTTGGTTTGGTCCATTTCTTCAAAGTGACTTGAGTAGATATTAGCTTATTGTGCATTGTCACCTCTTAACTCTGTACGAACCCTGGGTTCATAATTAAAGTTGGTAGCTTTGGGAGTTACAACACTCTTGTTGTAATACTGAGGCTCATCACCAACTTCATGCATATTTATACATAATAAATGTGGTTGGAATGGTTGTACCCACTCCAACCACTCATTCATATTTACTTAGACATTTAAATTTTACCATTTGTTACAATGTATATTTACTCATATAAGTCAGATGATTTACATAGGCTTAATATTCTCGTACAACATATACCCCACCTTCAATTCCTTGCTCATCCTAAGTAAAACTGCAACAATGTCTTGGACCTCTACTCTTGTAGAAGTATCCTTATTGTACATCAACCATGCATACTATTTTTCCATAGGTAACTCAGCTATAACATCCCATGTATACAAAGTGTACTGTGATTTGTAATTTCTAGGTGGCTAATCGACGAAATGACTCATCAAAAGACCGACGGATGTAGGATTTGGTATATTGACATCACCGAGCATAGGAGTGAAAATAATGATGGAACCATTAGCATTGGTAGACTGACAAAAATTAATTTTTGTGATGAATATGTTATATCATTAATGTTAACAATCGTTTTAATAACTGCCATAAGACTGAGGAGCTTGAGTTAATTGTCGTCATAAGGCTGATGAGGCTATTTTTTTTTAATATTAAAAAAATGTCTCTACCCACGTGTGATATTATAAACCCAACGCAGATTTTTAGATCTTTGAGTTCAATTGTATATATCTATTGACTTCCAAACTAGAGATTATATATTTATATTTTTGGTTGAAAGTTAATTCCCAATTAAAATAGGTATGGTTAATTCATAAAAAAGTATTATATATGCATAACCTAGGATCACTAAAGTTGTGTCATTTAAACAAAACATAAAGGTTATGGCCAACTGCAATGTAACAATTGGATCAGAATGAAAACTTTAAGAAAATTGAAGCTACATATTTGACATTATATCTTACAAGTAACAATTGATCACAGTAATTGGTCTCAGTTTTATGCATGTTTTCATGTGATTAGGTGACTGGGAGGCTATGGGCTTATGTAATAGAAAAACATTGTGGGAATGGGAGTTTAGGTATTAATGCTGTATACAATGAATTGTGGCATGAGGGCTTATGTCAAAGGGGCTATGATTATAAAACAAAATGAATGAGTTGGTAGCAGTGTGCTATATTTGGCATATATGCCATATTTGGGAGCTCTCTACAGTTGGAGAAGGATTGAATGGGTCAACCATAGTTTTGGACCTTGGTAATGGGCCCTGATCACATGAAGAAGAGGTTCCAAAGAGTTAAAGGCATAAGAGTCTAGAGCACGAGAAATCATAAGCACCTCAGTAGTTTTTTCTACAGTCTCAGCACCTGGTCTTTTGAAGTAAAGGGTTGGAGTATTAAGGACTTGGCATAGGTTTAAGTTGCAGTTGTTAGAAGTTATGTAGAATATTGGATCAAGGTTGTGAGGACAATGATGATCATAGAATTAATGGAGAAACTTCCACAGTAAGGAAATCCATTCTTAGGCATAGTATGTGTACAATGGGTTAGTTAAAAAGCAATGAGAGTCATACGGTGATATTAAGATCTCTGCTTATAAGGTTTGAGTCGCAGGAACACCTGGTCACCTACTTGAAATGACCTCTCTGAATGGTTTTGGTCAACTTGTTGTTTCATTCTATTTTGAGCTTGATGCAAATTATATTTGAGATGAGTGATCATGGCAACATGGTTCTGCAAGAGCTAATCAACTTCCTGTACTTTGGAAGATCCTAGGATATAAGAAGCTAGTGAAGGTGGGAGTTGGCCATACACTGCCTCATATGGTGTCATATTGGTGGCTTCATGATAGTTAGTATTATACCATCATTTAGCTAAAGGAAGCCACTGTACCCATAGATGTTGCTTGTCTGAATTGAAGCACCTCAAATAGGTCTCCAAACATTTGTAGAATGATTCTATTTGACCATCGGTTTGGGGATAATAAGTTGTACTCAGTTGGAGTTACGTGCCTTGTAGCTTGAAACGTTCCTACCAAAGTTTTCTAGTGAAAGTGGGGTCTCGATCAGACACAATGGAAGTCATCATGCCAGGTAGTTTGAAGATTTGGTCCAAAAAAACTTGAGCCACCAATGTTGGGGTGAATGAGTGTGATAGAGTGCAAAAATGAGCATATTTGGAAAGTCAACTAACAACCACCATGATGACTAATTTATTGCTTGTCTTTGGGAGACCTATAATGAAATCCATGGAAACATCTGTCCAGATAGAAGCAGGGAGTGGAAAAGGTTATAAGGTTCATAATATCTTGATCATTTCCCCTTTTTTGCATTGGCATACATCGCATTCAGCTACAAAAGTAAGAATGTTGTTCTTCATGTTGGTCTAAAATAAAGAGCGGCATGCTTGTGCATAAGTATTCTGAAAGCCTGAATGTCTTGCAACTAGAGAGGAGTGAAACTCTTCCAAGATGCGGGTTTTGAGGGTGGAGGTTGAGGATAACACTACCCAATCCTTAGAGCAAAGAACCTCATCCTTCTAAGAGTAGTCCTCTCAGGAATTAGGATTCGACCATAACATATTAATGTTCTGGGACAAAGAGGGGTGGGAGAACCATTCATGATGCTCTTCTTCAATCTCTCTGGTGTGGGCAGAGAGAGGGATAAAAGGGTGCTCTCATCCTCAAATTTACATTATAAGGAATCAACCACTACATTGTCATGCCCCTTCTTGTAAATTATCTCATAATCATATCCCAACATTTTTGTGAGCCATTTATTCTGTTGTAGAGATGATAGACACTGCTCGAGGAAATATTTTAGGCTATGATGGTCGATGCAGATTTGGAAATGACGCCCCACTGAGTATGGTTGCCAAGTGTCTACTGCATGTAATATGGCCATCATTTATTTCTCATATGTAGATTAACCCAAAATCTTGCCACTAAGTTGTTGACTTGTGAAAGCCAATGGTCTACCTTCTTGCATTAATACTACACCAATGCATGTACCTGAAGCATTACATTCAATCACAAAACATTTTGTAAAGTCTAGTAGGGCCAATACTGGAGTGGAGCCCATGACCTGCTTGAGAACCAAGAAGGCCTGTTGAGCGGTGTTAGTCTAGACAAATGATTTTTTCTTGAGAATATTAGTGAGAGGTCGGGCAATGCATCCATAATTGCAGAACAAATTGCAATAATAGCCCGTGAGATACAAGAATCCCCTCAAACTCTTCAGGGTTTTTGGTTGGAACCAAACTTACATTTCCTGAATCTTTTTCGGATCAACCCTCACTCCTTCATGACCCACAATGTGTCCCAAATACTCTACTTCTTCCATTCCAAAGGAACACTTGGATAATTTGAAAATAGTTTATGATCTTGGAGAAATTGCAATACCTGGCCAACATGATAAAGGTGAGTGTCCCATGTTATGTTGTAGATGAGAATATCATCAAAAAATACAAAGACAAATTTTCTGAGATATGGTTTCAAAAGGTGGTTCATAAGGCTCTGAAAATTGGATGGGACATTACAATGACCAAATGGCATGATCAAGAATTCATAATGGCCTTCATGAGTTCAGAAGGTTGTCTTGGGAATGTCAACTTCCTTCATTCGTATTTGGTCATAGCCCGAGCAAAGGCCCAGTTTGGTAAAACAAAATGTTTTTGTGTGCTTGTTTAAAAAAAAACCTTTTGACACTTGAATACTTAGTGGTATTAATTGTTAATGTGTATACAAATCATGGAATTACACAAGATATAATCATGCTTCTTAATGCAATGCAATATTAAAATAAAACAAAATATATGAGTAAAAGAATAAAGGTTGGTGTTTTTCATGGCATGCAAGTATTTTGTCCATTTGTGAAATATTTTGAATATACTAGTCCATTTGTGAAATATTTTGAATATACTAGTGAGTAAGAGAGGGAGGGAGATATTTAATAGTATGTTGGAATAGAGATATTAAGAAGCTTGGCTCAAAAATATGTTCAAGTTGAAGTATTATATGAACATCCTAAGTTTTTGTATGGATAGTCTTCTGGATGTTATAATTTTGTAGTAGATAAATTTCATGTTAAAATTACCTCTAATGTAATACATAACAGTAAATAGACCAATGTAATATAGATATATAGATGTAATGGAATGTGAAAGAAAATTTATATTTATTATGATGTAGAATGATTTTCCAATTTAATATAACATAAATATTGAATAAGGGAGGAAATGTTAGAAATTACAACATGATCAAATATGATCTAACAATAGCAACACACATTAGTATATATCACTATTTATCTTGTATCATATACTCTTCAAAAAGGAACATTCATTTAAAATCACTATAAGTGGATAGAAGGTATTTAAATCTTCAAAATTTATTTTGCAGCATTTAAAATGTATCTTAAATATAAGCAATATTCTTTATGGAACAAGTTTTCAATAAAAAAATTCATACCCCTTTTAATGAATGAAAGATAGAATTTTATAAGCTCATATAATAATATAATTTTAAGGTCATAGCCAAGCTATACATGATACTAGATTGGTGTATCAGACTCCCTTATTTGTGGGTGGAAGGGATAAGAGACTTGCTTCCTTATACGTATTATACCCCCTTATGGATTCGACCACATATCTCTTAAGAGGAAACACATTCTCTTAACCATTAAACCCACTCAAGTTGTACATCTATATTGGCTATTTTTCTCATAAATATGTAATCCAAAAATTAAAATTGTAAATTTGATGATAGCATTACAAACTACATAAATATATTACAAACGAACTAGTTGTATTTTGAATTAACCTTTTTTTATTATAATAAAAGCGTTGAAAGACTTAAAATAATTCATCTACATTTTGATATTTTTAGGGCTTGGGAAAAGGCTCTGCAACCCTAATGGTTAGGCAGCCATGAGTTAGGCAGTACTTTGCCAAAAAACTGCAGACTGCTAAAAGCGGCATACCCAGACACTAAGAATCAAAGGAGAATGACAAAGGAGGAGAGGGGGGAGAGATCCCCTCCTATCGAGATGCAGCGACAAGGGAATGTCAGAATACCAGTAACCAAAAGCAGGCAGGAGAAACAAGAAAACCAGGACTAGTCCTCGTAGCGAGATGGCAGACTGACAGTAGAGGTAAATGTTTACCATGTGCAACGAAGAAACCAAGATTCATCATTTCGATGAACAAACTGGAGAAATACAGAAGTTATATGAAAGACCATGTATGGCCGATAGAAAAGGACCTCACCAAATGGATCCAACAAAAACGAAAACCCCGAGGCCATATCAAACTAAAGCTAGGAGCAAGAGGCTTCTTCACGGTAATATTCTCGAACCTGCAAGATAAATAAAAAGTTTTTAAAAATAGTCCTTACTTTCATTATAATGCTGGATTGTTTATGAGATATTGGGAAGAGTGCTATGACCCAGACAAGGAAAAAATTCTAGTAGCCCTGGTGTGGGTTAGGCTATTTGGCCTCCTAATGGACTTCTGGGACCCAGAGATTCTAGTGGGCATAGGAAACACGATAGGTAGATTTGTCAAAATAGTAGAAATGACAAAAAATGGAAGATACACCTCATATGCTAGAATATGTGTTTACATGAATATAGCTGACCCCATCCTAGATGTTAGGACCTCATATTGTCTCTTTCTAACTATACATTTTGTTACAATGTCACCCTTTTCAACCTATATTTGAAAGTCCTTGCTTGTGTTTTGACTCAATTATTCCAAAGTTATGCAGTGATTCTTCTCATCACTATACGTTTAATTATTTAACATATAATCACACTGTCTTCATTTTTAATCTTTGAATTGATTAGTTGCTGAACAATTAAAGAATGATGTGTAGACCGTGTTGCTGAAACTGTCTGGAGTTGGCGGGACTATTTTTGCAGTTGTTGAAACAGTAAGAACGGCACCCAAATCTTGAAGCTGAAACAGTTGAGATTTGCGTTCCAAATTTGACAGCAACATAGGAACCAGATCGATCACTGAGTAAGCTGTTACATTGGATGTAATATTCGTAATCTAAAGACAGTATTGATGTAACATCATTTTGTTGATGGAAAACTGATTTCCCTATTTTTGTATAATGGGTTGAAATAGAGTTTATAATGTAAATCTTTTGTAATAGATGTCTCCTCTTTATAAAGAGGAGACATCTACATTAGAAGGGGGATGAAAAGACTGTAGGAAAGGCTCAGTTGAAGGAACGGGACTAGAATCTTTTTTTCTGTAATATGACATATTGATGGATGAATAAAATTCTTGTTCTGAACATATTTTTCTAGTTCTCGTCTCCTAGGGAATCTTGTGAGAAGGAAAGGGGCCCACCTTCATCACAAGATTCACCCATTATATTTCTGCAGTGTGTCAAGTGTGATTCTTATTCATACCTTGTTAACCAGTACTGTTTTCTGAATATTGTTTTACCTTTGCTGAAACTTTGTCCCTTTCCTAATCGATTGTTGCATTGGTCAAAGTTATTTCATGAGTGTCTCACCGATGATTAAGTTTTGAGAGTGAATTGGCAAGCTAGATAAACAGAGGCAAGTGCTGAAGGTTCCTGCTCCAGGGATAGGGTCCTAATTCTCTGTTACAACATAGCCATTGTTTTCCTTTGCAGATTTATTTCTTTCTGCTAGATTATTCCTTAAATGAAATTAAGCATTCCTTGATAGATATCTACAATAGAGTATATTTGTTGTAACACAGAGTGGAGCTTCAGTTTGTTAAAGCGAGGTGTGATTTGTTTGTACTACAACTTTTAGTGCTTTTAAGATTGAGTACATATAGTACGCAGTTTCCTTTGAAATAATCAGACTTCCCTGGGTTGACAATTTATGTATCACTTTAACCAGCAATTAAAGTGACCAACATTTTGGCGTCGTTGCCGGGGAAGGCAACCGTAGATTTTAAGAGCATTAATGATTTTATTTTAGATGTACAGGATACATGAGAGGACGCAAGAAAACTAATCCTACAGGGGGCAAGGGCAAAGGCAAAGGAGGAAGGAAAACTTTCATTGATGACATTATTTCAAAAGATGAAACGTCTCAGAGGATAAGCTCTCGCAGGCCACAAACTCAACACTCTCTCCAAACAAACTATGAAACGGAGGAAGTAGTGGGACCTCAAAGGGCCAAAGAGACAATAGGACAAATTGAGGAGTCAGTAGAAGACATTGAAGAACTAGTAGAAGATATTGAAGTTGAAGAACCAGTTCGGAATATTGAAAGCACAACAGAAAGTGTTGAAGATTGGGCAAGTGTAACAGGGGAACAACCAATGGATAGAAACAATGAAGGACTCTTTGATGGGGGACGTGGAGGAAGAGAAGGAAGAGGCGAGAATTCCCTCTCCACCTTGGAATTTCCTATTGAGGATCTCCCAGAGGGGCAACTCCTATGAAGAACATTCCACTCTCAGCCCTACCTAACATCCATGGGTTATCATCTGAAGACCCTGATGAATTTCTGTTTGAGTTTGATATATTGTGTAGAAGTTATGATTATGTTACTAATCCTCAAAAGTTAAAATTATTTCCAACAACATTAAAAGGAAATGCACTAAGATGGTTCATGAGCCTAGGAGGACATGTGATCACAACATGGGAGCAGATGAAGGAGAAGTTTTTGGCCAAATATCAAGACTATTGCCGGACAAGAGAAAGAAAGGAGGAACTATTTAAGATTGTTCAGAAGGAGGACGAAAATCTGGAGAATTTCATGGAGAGGTTACAATATAATCTGCAGAGATCCAACCACCCTAATATGAGTAAGGATATTCTTAAGACAATACTATTGAAAGGAGTATGGGATGATTGTTTAGACATGTTAAATATGCTTGGTAAATGGGATATATCTAAAGAATCATATGATGATATTGTCAACCTCTGTAAGAGATGTTCAAGAGGAGCAGTAAACAGACCAAAAAGCAGGGATAGTACATATTCAAGAATCCAAAAATCAGCCAGTGGGGGAGCAACAAGAGCCAAAATAAGTAATTTACTTGAATAATTTAAAACTGAAATGTTAAGCTCTTTTGCTTCACAAATTGATACCCTGTAGGTTAAAAAGAAGCAGGTAGAGGCAGAAGCTGCTTTGGCCATTTTCTACCCTAAATGCCGAGAAAAGCACCCACTAAGGGAATGCCCACTGGACAAGGTACCAATTTGCACCATTTGCGAAAAGGACCATGAGACTCAACAATGCCCTTCTTTACTAGGAATAAAAGTAGCATTGCAACCAACTGAAGAAGAAGTTGAAGCAATCTACTTGCTGACACAGAGGAGGCAATGGAAACCACGAGGACAAGGTACGAATTCTAATATGTCATTTAATCGTTGGAATAAATATCCTTCTTTTCAAGAAAATTAACCGCCCTTCAATCGAATGCAATACCCACCCTTCAACCAAATGAGCTTCCCACCCATGCAGCAAACAAACCCTCCCTTTGTAGATCCTACAATGTGGACCCTTTGGTCCCTACAACAATCTTATTTTAATCAATGGAACCCAGGCTGGAGAGCTCAGCAAATGCCATTTCCAAACCAATTCCCTCAGTATCAGCAATCTCTCTCTCTGCCATCAAATGCTCCATCGAATAATCAGGCAATGAGACCCCATCTACCTGTACAACCGAACCCTAATCCTAATAGTAATAATAAAGTTGTGCAAGTCATCAATATTCAGAACCAGCCTATATCTCTTGTTCTCCCTGTGCAGTGTAATGATATCCATTTGCGGTCTGGGAGAATAGTTGAGCCCATTATTGATGATATTACTTCTTCTGACTCTGATAAAGAAGAAACAGAAAAAGATAAATAATCCAATAAGGGTGCTGAAACAGTTGAGCCACCTTCTAATAAAACTACTGAAACAGCAGACCCACCATTCCCTGAGCATTTAGCTCTCACTAAGACACCTGAGCCGCCTACTTTTAACCTTCTGGGGGAATTGCAGAATCTATATGTTAAAATTCCACTCTTGCAAGCACTTAGAGATGTACCAATTTATGCTAGAACTGTTAGAGACATTTGCATCAAGAAACCTGGAAGAAAAGCTAAAGATCCCCTTACAGTTCATGTGATGGGCAATCTAGCTGCTTTAATGATGGGAAAAACCCCTCCTATAAAATATGGTGATCCTGGTCATCCTACAGTTATAGTACAGGTTGGAAAAACTTTTGTTTCTAGAGTTCTGGTAGACTTAGGTGCTACCATAAATATTATGACCCTTGAAATTGCACAGTTATTACAGCTGAAAATTTTAATTAGAGACACTCCAACAATTTTAGAACTAGCTGGCCGTTCCACAATCAAACCAGAAGGGGTTATTGAAGACTTGATAATTTCAGTTGAATCTTAGAACTACCCAGCCGATTTTTTTGTATTGCAGACTAAAACAAAGTTGGGGGGGCATCCACTGATTTTGGGGGACCCTGGCTAGCTACAGCAGATGCCTTCATCAGCTGTAGATCAAGCTCAATGACAAGTTCTAATGGATGTGAAACTAAGCAGTTCACTCTCTACCCTCATGCTACACCTATTATTAACAATGATAATTTTGTATGGTTAGACTATGAGGATGATGATACCCAACCCATTTTGACTATTGGACAAGCCTTAACTTTTAAAGACACCACCAAGGATGAACTTATTAGTAACTTTATTTCTGAACCCTCCTCAGTTACCTTTGAAAAATATGATCAGTTAACTGCAATTTTGGAACCTGAATCATAGCAAAACCTTAAATCTAAAAATTTATCTCAAACATCAACTGATATCTCCTCTAAGAGTATAACAGTAGAAATTGAGCCTAGAAAAACATTAAATATAAACCCTAACTTGACAGATGCTGAAACACAACAGTTAATGAAGTTACTTCGTGAAAATAAGGAAGCATTTGCATGGGACTACACAGATATGAAGGGGATCTCTCCTGAATTATGTACTCATCGTATCTATATCAAGGAGGGGTCTCAACCAGTCTTTCAACCCCAACGACGAATGAACTCCAAATTAAGGGAAATTGTTAAAGAAGAACTTCAAAAACTGCTTAATGTAGGGTTCATATACCCTATATCTGACAATGAATGGGTTTCTCCATTAGTAATAGTACCTAAGAAAAACGGGAAATGGAGAGTGTGTGTGGATTATAGAGCTCTAAACAAAGCTACTCAAAAAGATCATTTCCCCTTACCATTTATTGATCAAGTGCTAGACAGTTTGTCAGGAAAGAGATTCTTTTCCTTTTTAGATGGTTTTAGTGGATATAACCAGATCAAAATTGCACCCCAAGACCAAGACAAGACCACTTTTACTAGTCCATGGGGAACTTTTGCTTATAAAGTTCTCCCATTTGGACTATGTAATGCTCCAACAACATTTCAACGAGCAGTGATAGGAATTTTTTCTGATATGCTTAATGACTACTTGGAGATATTTATGGATGACTTTACTCCTTATGGTGTGACTTTTGAAGATGCATTACAAAACCTTGAGAAAGTACTTAAACTTTGTATAGAAGCTCATCTTTCTTTAAGTACTGAAAAATGTCATATGGTGATGAATGAAGGAATAGTATTGGGATACTTCATTTCATTCCTAGGGATTCAAGTTGATCCATATAAAATATAGGTAATTCAGACTCTTCCTATCCCCAAAACATAAACTGACGTAAGAAGTTTTCTAGGACATGCTGGATATTACAGAAGATCCATCAAAATTTTTTCTCAAATAGCTTCTCCTTTGTTTGTGTTACTGACGAAAAATGTTGAATTCAAGTGGATTGATGATTGCCAAAAAGCATTTGATGAACTTAAGCATTAGTTGTCTACAGCTCCTATTTTAAGAGGACCTGATTAGGCACTGCCCTTTCATATATCCTCTGATGCTTCAGATATGGAAATTGGAGCTGTCTTGGGTCAAGAAGAAAACAATCTACCTTATGCTATCTATTTTATTAGTAAGAATATGACCCCTGCTAAACTTAATTACACAGTTATCGTAAAGGAATTTTTAGCAGTCATTTATGTTATTAATAAGTTTCGACATTATATTACTGGTTACTCTACTTTTGTTCATACTGATCACTCAACCATTAAGTATTTAATGAATAAATCTGTTACAAATGCCCGAGTTACTAGATGGTTATTATTACTACAAGAATTTGATATTACAATTGTAGAATGACCAGGTAAAGAAAATGTAGTTGTTGACTTCCTTTCTCGGATAAAAACTGATGATAATACTCCAGTGGATGATTCCTTTCCTGATGAATACTTATTTGCAATATCTGCTCACTCACCTTTTATGCAGACATTGCCAATTATTTAGTTGCAGGGAAGCTACCATCACACCTGTCACATAGAGAAAAAAAGAAAAATCATTCAATAAAGTGCTCGATACAACTGGATAAGTGGGTGTCTTTTTCACACTGGACTTGACCAGGAAATTCAGAGATGCATTAGAGAATATGAGGTTTATGATATATTGAAGGCTTGTCATGATGGCCCTTGTGGAGGGCATTTTGTTGATAAGAGAACAACACATAAAGTTCTCAGAATGGGTTATTATTGGTCCTCACTTTTCAAGGATGCAAATAAATATGTTAGGGCCTGTGATAGCTGTCAGAGAATGGGCCAACCTAATCATAGAGATGAAATGCCACTGAACCCCCAGGTAATACTTGAACCCTTTGAAAGATGGGCTCTAGATTTTATAGGACCCATCAACCCTCCATCCAATCAAAGAGTTTACATATTGGTTTGCATAGATTATATGACTAAATGGGTGGAAGCTAAGGCACTCATTAGAGCTAATGAAGAATCTATTTTAACTTTTCTATTTGAAGAAATCTTTGTTGGGTTTGGAGTGCCTAGAGAACTAGTCACAGATGGAGGACCTCCTTTCAACTCCCATGGCTTTAAAGATACACTTCAGAAATATCATATTAATCATAAAATGACTACACCTTATCACCCCCAAGCCAATGGGCAGGTGGAAAGTACAAATAAAGTCATAGAAGCCATTTTAACAAAAACAGTAAAGGAGAATAGAAGGGACTGGTTTCAAAGGTTGCCTGAAGAATTATGGGCTTACAGAAATACCTGGAGGAATACTACGGGTTTTTCACCTTATGAATTAGTTTATGGTAAAAGTGTTGTTTTTCCTGTGGAATTTGAAATTAAAACCTTAAGAATTGCTTTAGCTGTTAACCTTGACTTGACTAATGCACAGACAGCTAGGTTGCAGCAGCTTCAGGAATTGGATGAAAAGAGGTTGGATTCCATCCATCAAACAACTATGATACAACAGCAAAGAACCAGGTGGCATGATAAAACCATTAAGCACAAGCAGTTCCAAAAAAGTAATTGGGCTCTATTGTATGACTCTCGTTTTGAGAATTTTCAAGGAAAATTAAGAACAAGGTGGCTGGGATCTTATGAAGTAGATACTGTTTTTCCAAATGGAACAGTCAGGCTCCTAACAATTGATGATTCCATAACATCATTGTTAGTGAATGGGTATCGGCTCCGTTTGTACCAACAACCTATTTCTAAAGAGGATTTCAAGGCCACTTGCATGGCAGATACACATTATGTCTTTCTAGGGGAGTCTGCTACCCCTCATTGCACCTAGTTTTTCTATTATATATTTTTATTAGATTAGATTTCTTAACTAAAATCCATGTCAAGGGTTGCCATGTTACAATTCATTATTTTGCAGATCTTAGATTTGAAGGCTGGTTGAAAAGAACAATTCCAGTGCAAGAAGGGTCATGTTTCAGCTTGGGAAACATTACCATTTCACGTCAAGTCATAATCCATTCCCTCACACTACCCTTCAGCAACATTTTCCTATTTCTCCTTAAACAACAAATTTTCTTGTTGCTGAAACACCATTTTTCCTGTCGCTGAAACACCATTTTTCCCGTTGCTGAAACACCAATTTTTCCCCATTTTCTTTGTTGCTGAAACACCAATCTCTCCATTGATGAAACACCAACCTTTTCCATCATTCCCTAAGAAGCATCAATTTCCCCATTTTTCCCGAGATTGAGGCATCAATTTCTCTCAAAAACGACCAATACATATCACTTTTCATTGAGAGAAGCATCCATTGATCCTAATAATTGTGTTCCTTCACGACCACCTCCTATGAATATAGAAAACTTTTCATATAAATACCCTCATATTTTATAAACCCTTTTTCATAACCATTGGTGATCTATCAATGACGAGATTATATTTTCCACACAACAATCGAAGGTAAAACGTGAGGTATGTGTGTTTATGTGTAAATATTAAACTGTAGTTAATGAGAAGATTGTGATATGATTATCGAAAACGTCATACATTCAAACTTATCATTTTAGCCGCAGTTGGGGGGAATACCAAAATATTGCAATCATTCCATGATATGCCAATCACCGTCATTTTTTATCACGACCATGTCTCGTCACCCCTTCTCTATCTTATTATGTCATAACCTCATTTGCAATATCTTACTTTGTTTCAGCTACGGTAACTCGGCTCTGTACTGTGCATTTTACTGAACCAGTAACTATGGGAGGTAACGTTGTTCGACATGAACCTGGCTCAACAGCTCTATTGGAACTACACTGAGAAGCATATCAAATTTTTCTGCAAGCAGGCTGGGTGGATTATTTCCGAAGGCTCCAGGGATTTGACTCTCAACAAGTCCTAGAATTCGCACGTAATTTAAAGGAAGGTTACTCTACGGTTCAGGGAGTGCAAATTCCAGTAACAAAGGAAGATATAATGTAGGTTTCAGGATTACCAGTCGATGGTATTCGGTGGTTCAGTCGTAAACACATTATTTTGAACGCACAGCAGGATTTTCTTCTACCAGGGGAGCAGGTCGAACCTAAAGGCAGGGGTGTTGCACTTCAGTCATTACCACCTCCATGGTCAAAGGTTGCAGATTTTGTCAAGCACTACCTCACCTGCGAAGGACGTTACCAAGTAGTGTACCAGCATGACTTTGTGTTGCTGAATCATTTAAGACATGGTCATTTATTAAATATGTCATACTATCTGCTAGGGTGTCTAAAGAATTTGTCACATTATTCCATGAATGCAAAGTACCCACTTCTCTCCCTCACTCACCATCGCCTGGTTTAGCTTTTAATATGGAGGGGCTTTGCCCAGCAGAATTTTCCTCTCCTTAACAACCCACCCCAAGAACCTACTGAAATCCCTCAACCGGCAGTAGAAAATCTCCAGGAAGTTGCGGAAATTCCACAACCAGTAGCTGAACACCCTCAGGGAACTACCGAAATTTCTCAACCAACAGCTGAAACACCCTAATCGGACGCTAAAAATCCTCAACAGACCCCTGAAATCTCTCAGCAAATTGAAAATCCTTCTGTACAACAGCCTGGGAGTATCTTGGAATCCTCAGAAGTTTTACCACCTGCAGTAGTCAATCCAATTGACCTCTCCTCTGTATCTACCCCACCCCTTTATGTAGTTGAATCATCCACTCCCACCGTCCATATCCCCAGTGATAATTTGGATGATAATATTCCCATTATTAAGCTCAAAAGGAAAAGACAAGAAAAGGCTGCACCCCCACTAAAGAGAATAACGAGGGCTTCAATTAAAGAAGCTATTATTACTGATAATCCCCCTACCCTAAGGAAAAATGTTTGTAAGAGAAAAACCATTGTGCTGCCCGCCTTCCTGCCTCGAAGATGAATGAGGACCTCTTCCGAAACAGCAACCGAGACCATCATCCCAGATTCCCCGCCCATTATCTTAAAACCCCATACCCCACCACACCCCCAAGCCCCTGAATCTTTACCTTCCTCACCCTCGGGTACCAAAATAAAAGTTGCTAAGGAATTTGTGACATCATTCCCTACAGAAGATGCAGCTACCCCACAAGAACCAGTTGCTGATCTATCAAAAGTAGACACCCAAGATGATGTACATCATGTAGCTGCTCCACAAGAACCAGCTACTGACCTAACATGTGTTACACAAGAACCACCTGTTGAGGAACAAAAGATAGACAACCTAGATGTAGCTGCTCCACAAGAACTAGCTACTGATTCAATAGGTGTGACACAAGAAACACCTGTCAAGGAATAGAAAGCAAACGACTTAGATATAGCTGCCCCACAAGAACCAGCTACTAGTTCAACAGGTGTTACACAAGAACCACCTGCTGACGATCATGAACAGGAAACAAACCAAGACATAGCTGCTACTGACTCAGCAGTTGACACAAAAGAACTACCTACTGAGGATGCAAATGATGAACCTGCCACCAAACAATGATCCTCTCATCCACGAGTTCCAGAAACTGCAACTGCTACAGAAGGCCCTGTCACTTTAGCCTCCCTTCAACAATAAAATGAGTTTTTGAAATTTGAGATTGAGGTTTATAAGCACAAGTTAATGATGGAAAGGGAAGCTTATGAAAGAGAACTCAATCTATATACTTTAGCTCATGTAGCATCTGCAGCCGAGAAAAGTGCAGAAAAGGATCGATATAATGAATACATGTGCAGCCAATGTGGTGATCTCTATTATCAAGCTGGTTATAAGATAATTGAAGTCCCATTGCCTGGATCCACTCCTACACCTACTCCTGTAATAGTTAAAAAGGAACGCCCTACTATTACATAAGAACCAGCAGGGCCTTCAAAGACCCCTGGAGAAGAAATGAAACCACAAGTACCCTGGCCTACCCTAGTTGTTAAAGCTGAAAAACGAGCACCAAAGTCTTCCAAGACTGTGTTTACTCAGACTGAACCTCGGTGTGCAAATACTGTCTTCACTCAAACCTCAAGTTTGCAAGAACTGAGGGATACATGGAAGAAAGAGTATGCTCTGTCACAAGAAAAGGCATTACAGGAACATAAATCATTATGGCAGAATCATGTATATAGAAATTGGGAAGTCCTAGAACACTCTCGTGCACAACATAAGGAAAATAAGGAATTGAAAACTAGGTTGTCTCTTATCTTTGAGTTAGTTCAAAGATTACTGGCCACCAGGAAACCATCCTTTAACTATTCTGTGTTTTTAAGAGAACGCTTAGCGTTCTTCCAAGTGAAAGAAATCGGAGATGGACGACCCCACGAGGTGTCTATGCCTCAGCAGTTTATTGAAACTTTTGCAGAAGCATCAATTAGTGAATAGAATTTGTTACGTGAACTCTATCTTCATAATGAGGCCATGCCTAAACATAGGAATCTTAATTTGATTCCTCTGGTTGGTGAAATTCAGATTAGAGCCTTCATTTCTTTCCTGGCTAATCAACTTACCTAGCAAAATGCTTTCATGTCAGCAACACACAATGAAGAGAACTGCCTTCTTTGGGTCTGAGCTAAGCCACAGAATGTCGTTGTTTTTATTGTTGAACATTGACGGGTTTTACAAGATCCAGGAATGACTGAGCATATCAGAAAACTACAGCCAACAGTCTTAAAGGACTACCAACATTATATCAATACTAACAGAACCTTGGCCATACAAGCAAACAATCTATTTTGGGAACACTGCCCTAAGCCGAGAAAGGAGTATCATCCTTTTAACCCTCTTAATATTCAAACAACAATTTCAGGGGTGCCTAATTATGTCAAATGCATTCAACATTGTGCCAAAAAATGGTTGGGTTATCATTTTCACTTCCCTCTTCTTTGGCTCCCGGCACAGCAATATAAATCTTACTTCAGGTTGCCCAAAAAGGAGGAGCTTGCAGCATGGCAAAAAGTTCAGAATGCCCAAGGTTTTAGAGACATGGTTGACAACACCTTCTATACTTACTGTATAAGCAATTTGCACTGTACATCCCAGTACTCCGACTCAGACTTAGAGTAAAAGTTTCATGGGGACATGCAACCCTTTCAGTTGGGGGGATGTTAGGACCTCATATTGTCTCTTTCTAACTATACATTTTGTTATAATGTCACCCTTTTCAACCTATATTTGAAATTCCTTGTTAGTGTTTTGAATCAATTATTCCAAAGGTATGCAGTGATTCTTCTCATTACTATACGTTTAATTATTTAACATATAATCACGTTGTCTTCATAGTTAATCTTTGTATTGATTAATTGCTGAACAATTAAAGAATGATGTGTAGACCGCATTGCTGAAACTGTCTGGAGTTAGCAGGACTATTTTTGTAGTTGCAGAAACAGTAAGAATGGCACGAAAATCTTGAAGCTGAAATAATTGAGATTTGCGTTCCAAGTTTGACAACAACAGAGGAACCAGATCGATCACCGAGGAAGCTGGGAAATCTCAAGACAGTATTATTGTAACAACATTTTGTTGATGGGAAATTGATTTCCCTATTTTTGTATAATGGGTTGAAATAGAGTTTATAATGTAAATCTTTTGTAATAGATGTCTCCTCTTTATAAAGAGGAGACATCTACATTAGAAGGGGGATGAACAGACTGTAGGAAAGGCTCAGTTGAAGGAACAGGACTAGAATCTTTTTTTCTGTAATATGACATATTAATGAATGAATAAAATTCTTGTTCTGAACATCTTTTTCTAGTTCTCATCTCCTGGGGAATCTTGTGAGAAGGACAGGGCCCACCTTCATCACAAGATTCACCCATTATATTTCTGCAGTGTGTCAAGTGTGATTCTTATTCATACCTTGTTAACAAGTACTATTTTCTGAATATTGTTTTACCTTTGCTGAAACTTTGTCCCTTTCTTAATCGATTGTTGCATTCGTCAAAGTTATTTCATGAGTGTCTCACCGATGATTAAGTTTACAGAGTGAATTGGCGAGCTATATAAACAAAGGCAGGTGTTGAAGGTTCTGCTCCGGCGATAGGGTCCTGATTCTCTGTTACAGCATAGCCATTGTTTTCCTTTCCAGATTTATTTCTTTCTACAATATTATTCCTTGAATGAAATTAAGCATTCCTTGATAGATATCTACAATAGAGTATATTTGTTGTAACACGGAGTGGAGCTTCAGTTTGTTAAAGCGAGGGTGATTTGTTTGTACTACAACTTTTAGTGCTTTTAAGATTGAGTACATATAGTACGCAGTTGCCTTTGAAATAATCAGACTTCCCTAGGTTGAGAATTTATGTATCACTTTAACCAGCAATTAAAGTGACCAACACCAGACACAGTAGAACTAGATTATCATGAAGAGGTCTAGCAGCAAACCCTCAAATACGAACATATTCCATTCAGATGCAGAATATGTCATGAGTATGGCCACCTTTTTAAAGAGTTTCCACTAAATATAGAAGAAGAGGAGTACATGAATAAACAACAGAGGAAAAACCAAGAAGACAAGGAAGGGTTTCAAGAAGTAAAAAGCAAAAGAAGACAAGCAAGAGAGAATACCAGTGGGGGGGAAAATGAACAACAAGCCCAGCCTAGTAGAACAAACAGCTTTAAAGTACTACAAGAAGAAGAAGAAGATAACAACGAGGCTCAAACAATGGACTATCAGGGGGGAAAGGAAAAGAAAGCAACTCGAGCCAAGATAAACTAAAACCTAAGAGGAAATCCCAAAGCGAGCTGACAGAGAAGGAGGAAAAGGAAGACAGGGAGAAGATGGATAACACTACAATGGAAATAGATACAAGTAGGGGAGAAGAACTAAGCATGGAAGAATAGGTGTTGAGGAAACTACTGAATGAATGGAGACATCTAGATGAATGATTCATTCCAAAAGACCAAAAGCGACTATACAGAGAAACATTCTAGCAGTATCAAGTGAAACAAGGGCAGGGGAAGATGGAGATGGTAGAATAATTACACCTCCAATAGGACAACACCCAAGACTACCCTAACAAAGTGAAAGGTGGAAAGAAAAGAGGCCGAAGAAACCTACAGGAATCTATACATATTATGGGAGAAATGTTAGTAAATACAAGGAGGGTAGTACCGCTATCGGCATTATTCCACCAAATTAACCAAGTAACCCAATGGTAATCACATCCTCGAATATAAGAGGCATTAATAGTAAAGGCAAATAGAGACAATTAGTGAATAGGCTAAGAAAAGAGAAACCTCAACTCATGCTGATACAAGAAACAAAAATCATAGGAGGAAGGATGGAGGAAATCCTAAATAAAATAAAACCGAAGTATGAACGCATGACGATAGATGCAAAAGGAAGTGCGGGAGGCATAATAATACTTTGGAACCCTGCAGAGATTACAATAGATTACTAGATAGGCATGAAAAGAATCCTCACGGAGCAATTCTGGCTAACTAGAAATAGAGAATGGTTTCTAGTCTCTGCAGTATATGGTCCTCATATTCCAACAGAAAGAGGAAGTTTCCTCCTTCAAATTCAACAGCTTGGAAAACTCCATGAGGAGAAACTATGGCTGATAGCAGGGGACTTCAATTTGACAACATCAATAGAGGAGAAAAAAGGAGGTGTGCAAAGAGAAGAGCTAGAGGTGGAGAGGTTCAGGGATCTTCAAGAAGAACTAAAATTGGTAGATATCCCAACCATAAATGAAAAATATACGTGGAACAATCGAAGGGGAGGAAGTAGAGAGATAGCCTTTAGGCTAGAGAGATTCTTAGCAATAGAGCACTTCATAGGGAAAGATATTTTCTATGAAGAAACAATCCTTCTGTGTTTAGGGTCGGATCATTGATATATTAAACTTGAAATCGCTATGAACCAAAAGAACCATAACATACCCTTTAGGTTTGAGGCTTTCTGGTTAAGAGAAACTACCTTTATTTATAAAATGAAGGAATGGTGGAGAGGGACTCTGAATGTGATAGAAGGAAGAAACCAAATGCACACCTTTCAAATCAGAATGAAAGACCTAAAAGGGAGGATAAAGAAATGGAACAAAGAAGAATTTGGGAACATACAGAAGGAACAAGAGATACTTCAGATAAATATGAAGCACATACAACAAAAAAATATTGAGGAAGGAAGAAGTGAAGAGCTTGTAGAAGAGGAGGGACTGATGATAAATAAATTGGAAGAAAGGAGAAAATAAGAGGAAATCCTTTGGAAACAAAAATAAAGAATCCAATGGCTAAAAGAAGGAGAAAGAAACACGAAATTCTTCCATAAAGCAATGGTACAACATAGACAACAGAACATAATTTTCTCCCTAATGGACCAGCAAGGCAATAGGCTAACTCAGAACAAAGAAATGGAGAATCTGCTAGTTCAACATTTCAAAGGGATTATGATAGAACCAAATGTTAGAAGGGAGGATAACATTCAAAAAATTAGTCAACACATCCCTAATCTAGTAAGTAGATATCAGAACTTGGCTTTACTAAGAGTAATAACTAAAGTGAAGGTGGAGGAGGTAATTAAAAATATGGCGAAGAATAAAGCACCTAGGCCTGATGGCTTTACTGTAGAATTCTTCCAAGCGACTTGGACCTTCATGAGTGAAGACCTAGTGAACTTAGTAGAGGAATCTAGATGCACCAAAAGAATTCACCTAGCCCTAAACACAACATTTCTAGCCCTAATCTCGAAGACAGAGCACTCAGAAGAACCACAAGGGTTCCGACCTATAGCTCTTTGCAATGTTATATATAAAATCTTAGCTACAATAATGGTTAATTGACTGAAACCCATACTACCTGGCTTGATATCCCAAGAGTAGACAGGGTTTGTCAAAGGCAGACAAATAACAGATGACATAGTGGTGGCACAAGAAGCAATTCACTCCTTAAAAAAATAAAAAACCAAAGGGATGCTGGTAAAATTAGATTTCGCCAAAGCTTACAACAGACTAAATTGGGAGTATCTCCAAAAAATACTAAATGAATTTGGCTTCGATGAAAGACGGATAAGATGGGTAATGTCAATGGTAACCACTCCAGTTTTGTCAATCTTGCTTAACAGATCACCTACAGATGCTTTCAATGCTACCAGAGGGCTCAGGCAAGGTGACCTGTTATCGTCTTTCTTGTTTATCCTTGCAACAGAAGGCCTAGGAAGATAGATCAAAGAAAAAATTTACAGCGAACAATATATGGGTCTAAGACTCTGGGGGAATGATTTTCCTCTAACCCACCAACAATTTGTAGATGAAGTAATGCTATACGGACAGACAACGCTCAAGGAAGCCAACAAAATAATGGAAATTCTCACAGAATTCACAAGTGCCTCTGGGACAGAGATAAACAAAGAAAAGTTGGATATATATTTCTTCAACACCCCAACGCCCTCCTAAGCTTTCCTAGCAAGATCAATGGGATTCAGAATTGGGAATTTCCCCACAAAGTATCTAAGTATCCAGCTAAATGACCAGCAAAATAGAGTGGCAAATTGGAAAACCTTATTGGGAAAGATTCAACGGAAAATGAAAAACTGGACATTTAGAATGCTGAACATCCCAAGATGCATAATACTGCTAAAATCAGTTCTAAATTCCATTCCGATATACCAGCTAGCTAGCCAAGCTACCCCTAAAACAATATGCCAAAAAATGGTAGACATGTTCAAAAAATTCTTATGGCAAGGACCCAGTAAGGCAAAGGAATAGGCTCTCCTATCCTGGAGCTGGCTCAGCAGATCCCTAAAAGAAGGAGGCCTTGGACTCTGAGATCCTTACATCCTGAATCAGGTAATGGGAGCAAAGATGTGGTGGAGATGGATACAGGGAGGGGTAGATCTTTGGAAAAAACTATGGGAGAGAAAATATGATATGCCCAGGTTCCTTGAAGGAAAGTTGAGAAGCCAAAATGATAAGAAAGGCTCTGCAATCAAGAATCTAGCCAGTGCCAACAGGAACCTGGTCAGAAAACATAGCTTTTGGGAAGTCAGAGGAGGGGATAAAGCCAACTTCTGGGAAGAAGCATGGCAACAGAGGGGAAAACTCAACAACCAACCACAGTTAGCAGAAATCCACCAATTCACCAACCTTCATGGGGGAAACACAATACAAAACTACTGGTGCTCAGAACCAGAAGGATACTGGAGAAAGTGGAAACAACAACAGGATTGGCCAGAAGCGCTAGAAACACCCCAATGGGGAATTTATGACAAGGAAATGGTAACAAGGAAAATAGCGATAAAAGAAGGATCAGACACCCTAAGATGGGGCCACATAATCAAAGGCATGTTTACATAGGAGAAGGCTACCAAATAAAAGCAGAACACAATAGACATCCATAAATAAAAAAATGGGAAAGCATATGGAAAGTAAAAACATGGCTGAAGATAGCCTTCTTCGTCTAGATCCTGAGCCATGGGCGAGCATTAACATGGGACCAACTGCAGAAAAAAAGGAATGCAAGGCCCATCGAGATGTGGCCTCTGTCGAGAATAGGAAGAGACAATGGAGCACCTTACCAATGCTTGCAATTTCAATTATAACCTGTGGAAACAACATCAACAACTTTTTGAAATTAGTGATAGGAATCCAAACAACATGCAAACAACAATAGAGAACTAGATGAAAAAACCATACCAGAACACAATCCTGAACAAGGCCTGGCGACTCTCGCTAGGATTTGTCCTATGGAATATATGGAAAGAACAAAACAGACTGATCTTGAAGGATGAAAGTAGAGCAAAAACAGAAAAATGGAACCAGATAACTCAAAACATCAGAGAGACTATTTTGACAGAGAATTAGTTCGAGGAGGACTGGAAAACTAACCCAAAGGAAGCAAAGATAATGACCCGCCTGAACCTAAAACCAAGAATTATGCATAAGCCACCTAGGGAGCACCAAACCAATGAAGTGGAGGATGTCAACCAATTCAGGAGACTCCAGAAGGATTTCATCAAACTAAACTCCGATGGTGTTGCGAAAGGGAATCCTGGCGAGGCGGGGATAGGAGGAGTATTCAAAGATGATAGGGGAGGACACTCAGAATCTATGTGATGGATTGTGACAACATGAAAAATAACGAAGTAGAGCTTCATGCCCTGAAAAAACGGCTAGAAATCGCAATAAGAGAGAAATATCAAAAGCTACAGGTTGAAGGAGATTCGAAGATGGCAATCGAAATAGTAAAAAATCTATAGGAAGGAACCTAGTGGGAGAAGATCAGCCGAAGTTGGAGAACCGCTTAGCTGGTGCAAGAGATTGGTAAACTAACCAGACAGATATACTACATCCTCCCCACCCATGTAAGAAGGAAAGGCAATGCACCAGCTGACGACCTCGCTAATTGGGGAAGCAGCCATGTAGGAATGATTGTAGACACAAACGAGGAGGAGCTACATCAAATGGAGGAGATGGAAAACTTAGTAAAAATCTTGGAACAAGACAAAGAAGGAGAGGGGAACCCCCAATCGGGATGTAACACAAGGAAACAAGAAGGACTGGGGAGATGGGACCGGGAAGGGGGAGGAAGAGGCCAAGTGTGTGAAAGGACAGATGAGGGAAATGGAGTGAGAGGACAGGGGCAAAGGCAAGTGGATGGGTAGGGTAGAGAAGGAACAACCCCCTGGAGAATGAGGGTGGAGATGGATAAGGAGGACAATGAAGATGGGAGGGGGGTCAGCAGGAGGGCGGGCAGAAGGACACTAGCAAGTGGCAGGGCGAGGGATGCGAGCATACAGCAAGAGCAGACGGAAGTAAGTGAGGGTTAATGCAAGGAGGTGGTAGCCAAGATGGAGGGTCACCATTCCGAGGTGACGACATAGGGATTAGTGCAAGGAATGATGATAGACAGGTGGAAGAAAACGAAAATGACAAGAAGGGGAGGTGAATAAATCATAAGGGAGATCAGGCCATAGACAGACACATGCAGAAGAAGGAGACGAGAGCCAGAGAGAGGAAAGGTGGCCGAAGAACGACGCTGCAGCCTACGGATGGAAGCGGAACTAGCCCTGAAAGTTGGTATGTTTATCCTCTGGACCCTAGCTTTGTAAGGCATAGGATGAATCTCTGCATTAATATAGAAAATTTGTTAAGGAAAAGGTATGAGTCTGGAAAGGAGGTACCCAGGAACTCCTGTGACCCTCGTCAGCCAAAAACAATAGAATGGGAAATGAAAATCCTGGGTAGTAAGCTAAGGAGGGAGGGAATAGAATCCAGGTTGGGAAAGTTTTCCACCACGGAAAATTCTCGAAATAAAATAAGGAAGAACGAGACTATAATCATCCCCTTTGGAAACTCTGAGAGAAAATTAGAAGGTAACAAGGAAAATCCTCGGAGAGCAAGTAGAACCGAGAAAAGAGTGAATCAAGGAAACAGAAAACCTCTAGGGGAGGAACAACATAGGGTCAACATTCTAAGGGAGAACATACCCAAAACCAAGAGACCCTGCGAAGTGAGGAACAACAAACCAACCTTCCTTGGCAACGAACCTATGCAGACACCTTAGACAAGTGGTTTCCGTGACGTTTGTTGCCATGAGGGAAAAACTTCAAGAGAAATAAGAAAGGAAATAACCCATAGTTTTGGGAGGATTGGTGAAATTCTAAAAGAAATCTCGAAGAGCACAAATTCTGGAACTGGAAGGGATAACAAAAAGGACACAGGTAAATGGGAAATTGTTTTGTTTTATTTTATCAAATTGATAATTGTAATGGCTATGTGATAGGTCTCACCTCACACCACGCCCAGCACAGTGAGGAAAACAAAGAACAAAAAGAAGCAGTCAGCAACAGGCAGGTAGGTTGTAAAATGGTGACCAGGAAGGGAAAGAGAGACAAAAATATGGCAAAGGGAACGAGTGGCTCGAACAAAGAACAAAGGAAAAAAGGGAGAAATTCAGGTTGTGAACAAATGAAAACCCTCATTGACGCCTACATGGCAGGGAACCCACTGGATATCAGAGCCCGAATTGTTGGATGGGAGTGAGAACTAAATGACAGTATAAAGAACCAAGACATCCCCATGGAGGAGTGGGAAATTATGGTTCCCGATCCAGGGAATTCTCGAGGTCATCACTCCCTCTTCAGACAAACAATACAACAGTATTGGGTCATGAAGAATGTGCTAGCACAGGCCATGACCCTTAATCGGGAACAAGCAGTTAGTGGTGGATCAAAGGCAAAGGAGAACGCCAAGGAAAAGGATCCTGTCAGGGCAAAACTCCTCAGAGAAATTGCAACAGTCCAGATACAAACTTATAAAAACAACTTGGCTTTGGGAAGAATTGAGCAGACACTACAAGACATGAAGAAGAGCGAGATCCTTGGCTCCAGTGCCAAAGCGCCAGCCTAGTAATATCCTCGGACGAGGACTGAAGCAGAGGTCCAATACATTTCTGATAAAATTTTGATGAAAATCTTTTACTTGTTTAATTTGAGCAGTAATATAGACAGTAAAGAAAATGTCACTAGATGGATAGAGAAAGACCTTTTCAAATTTTCAACAGGTTTTAATGTAGACAGGTGGCTATCTGGTTTTCTTCAGGTAGGTAAGCCACCTGGAGCAAATGGAAGTTTTGATTTTGAAAAGCTAATATAAATAGAGGAAGCACCACCAAGTTTACAAAAAAAAAAGAGACGTTGAAAGACTTTAAATCTAAAAAAAATCCTTTAAAATTCAAGATAATAAGTAAAGAGAAAGAGAAGTATTTATATAATTTAAAAAATCCTAAAAGAACGCCCGATCGGGCTGGATGAGATGGCAAGGAGGGTAATCATGAAATGGCGGCGCATGGAACAGGCTGCAGCAGACGAAGATCACGGCATCATTGCCACAAGCAAGTGGAGCGGCCGACAGAGTAGTGGAGAAGGTAAGTTGATAGATGGAAGGGACGGAAGGACGGCGAAGGTTTCAGATCATAATGCAGCGGGCCTCAGGCTTATCCACCGACATAAAACAGTAAATGACATCGCTAAATAGAGGAGATTTGAGGGCGAAGGGTGGCGATGGGAACAACGCCGAGAGGAGAGTAATACACCTCAAGTCAGGAATTCAGGACGTCGCTGCAGCTTGGACAAATTCGTGAGGGAAGCGGGTGGAGATTATTGCAGTGGGCGAAGGAATATGGAGGCGGAAGGAAGCGGGAGTGCGAGAAGATGGATGCACAGCAGTGGCCATGAAGATCAGAGCAAGCTCGAAGCAGATAGGAAAAGAAAGCGAAAGGTGGAGGATGAAGCGCAGCCGAAAATTCAGGTGTTTGAGATATCAGAAGGGGAGAGCGAGGAGCAGGAGGAAGACCAGGAAAATGCTGCGTGGAAAGGCCGGTGGAACAGTCACCCAGCAGATGAAATCGATGAAGCAGGAGATGTCCCAGCTCAGTCTGTAGGAAGAGGCAGGAGAGGCTCCCGAGGAGGGAAGGGACGCAGAGGCAGAGGCGGTCGTTGGAGGAAGGACTTGGCGAAGAGGAGAAGTCGAAGGGGGCGTCAATGCAGCCCCAACCTGGAGGAGGAAGCAGAGCCTGCTGTGGGAGATGGGATGCGGCGGACAAGGCAAACCATTAGCAACAGAGTCAGAATAGCTGAGAAGGAGTATAGGGAGAACTCCAATCCTAAGATCAGGAGAATTATGGAACACTGGGAAGAAGAAGCCATCCAGGCCCAATCTGAAGAAGAGATGGAGGATTGGATTGCTCTCATGCCTGACCCTGGTCATACCAGAGGCAGAATGACCCTTTACAAGCAGTCTCTCCACTTGTACTGGGTCATGAAAAGGCTCATGGCTAAAGCCTTGGAACAGGTGGCCATGGAGATGGCTGAGATGGTCCAGAGTATCCCAAATTTGAAAAAAGAATTGAAGAAAATAGTCATAACCCTGCTTATGCAAGATAAAAGACTGGAGGACCTGCAACAACAGCTGGAGGCAAGTGGAGTACTGGTGAAGAAGGAGAAAGCTCAGCAAGATGAGCCAGAAAAACAATGAACAAAGGCATGTTCTGTTTTGAATTAGGATCTGTTTCTTTTTGCTTTACTTTAGGCATGCAAAATTTTGATGATTTTATAAATAGGAAGCGGTATATAGCTAGTAATAGGGAGATAGACAAAGGGTATAAAGCAAGGAAAGAACAATTTAAAACATTCTATTTTTGGGCTGCTGTGAAAAACTATTGGTGGCCAATAAACCCGGTTTCCCTTCGGGGCAGGGTGAGACCACCCTGACTCTGTAATGTTCTTTTGTGTTAATAGAAAACAGAACCACCCAGCTTACAAAAAAAAAAAAAAATATCCTAAAAAAAACATATTAAAATATTTAGCTTAATAACAAACATTTATTAAAGATATTATTAATATAAATAAAAAATTATATTTATAAAAATAAACATTTTATAAAAATACGATTATTTATTTCTCAATTGCACTCATTAGGATGGTTAAAAGGAATGATTCCAATTTCCCCACCAGTTTTCAATTCTCATAAATAATATGATAAACTTTGATCTAAATATCTTTGAGTCTTGATGTTGAAAATAAATAATATTTTTCTATATTAAATATAAAAATATTTTCCATATAAAAATATTTATTAATATACATAAATCATTAAATATTGTATCATGTAAATATTAAATATAAACACATAACAACATCACATTTTCTAATAAAGTTTTTTCGTGATAGAGATTCTCATAATTAATTTGAATATTTTTATTTTATATTTTCATAATATATTATGTTATTATTATATTTGTTGTAGTGTATACATTGTTTATTTTATTAATAATATTTTGTTAAATAATTTATATTTTTTTATATTTTTTATAATAACAATAATAATTTAATTTTAAAATAATAATAAAACAAACACTAAAATTGGTGTATAATTTTTTTTATTTGTAAAATTAGTGTCTATGAAAATATTTGACTTTTAAAATCTATAAAAATATATATATAATCTACCCTCTAAATTTGAACTTATAACTTTTTCTAAAAAACACATATTTTTAAACCATTTTTTAATTTTCTAAAATATTTAAATATATTTATTACACATATAGATTAAATACACACCCATAACATAACGATAATAAGATGCCAAAAAACAAATAAGAATATATATATATAGTGTGCCTCCATTAAACATTGGAGCTAGAAAAATATGGCAGACCTATGTATAAAATGTAATTGTGAATAGCATCTAAATGAAGTTTTAAGACTTTTTCAAAGATTCTTGTTTCTCAATACCCGCTTCATGTAATTTAATTGCCTTCGCGGCTAACCTTCGAAAGGCCTAAGTGACTAAACGTTGTTATAATTTTTACAATAATATAATAAATTAATAACTTTATTTTATATATAAATTGATAACTTTATTTTATTTTTATTTTTTTCAAATTTATTAAGAGGGATTTCATCATTCTTTATTACTCATTTCTGGTATTGCATTGAGTTTTGTGTTAATACAAGGGATTTCATCCTCCTTTTTTATTACTCATTTCAAGTAGTATTGCATTAAATTTTGCGTTAATAAGTTCATTATGATTTAAATAAAATTAATATCAATATTACAAAAAGATTGAATTAACTAAGTTCACTAAGAAATTTCTTATAACATGAATATTATTAATATTAGTGTTACATAAGTATTGAATTATTTGTTTAAGTTTTATAGTGTTTATTTTTCAGATTAATAAGTGCAATTATATATAATCTATATAACATTATCTATATATATATATTATATTTATATTAATTAAATAATACAATAGAATTTTATTGATTTGTTTAAAAATTAAGCACTACAATAGAAGGATTTATGGAAACTTTTGCGGTTGTTAGGCTGAAACCTTAGTCACTCAATCTTTGCTTTGTTTGAATGGATTTTTTGCTGACCTCTTTTGCGGATCATTCAATGGTGAATACATGTGCTTTGGCTAATATTTTTTTTCTTTTGTAGGTATGGCTGCCAATCGAGCTAGCTCTTCTTCGATTTCATATAACTCTATGCTAAAGTTTGGTTTTGTCTTTTGGTGGTGCAAGAAATTTCTTCTCTTAATGTTCCTGTGGATGAAGAAGTTTTAGACTGTGAAAAATATTTTTTAGAGAATGGTTTGGTTTGGAGGTTTAATGGGTTCTAGTCGCGGCTCACCGATCTGCATAAATGGATCTCTAAGACATGGAAGCTCCTTTTGAAAAATAAGCTAAATATTTATCCTATGGCACGGGGTTTCTTCTCTGTGGTTTTTTAAAAGATTGAAGACAAGAAGGCCATTTGTGAAGTTTGGTCGTGGTTTTGGGGGGAAAGTTGGCCTCTGCATGCAACCCTGGTCTCCCACTTTTGATCCAATAACGACATCAATTTCTTCATCCCCAGTTTGGGTAAGACTATCGAACCTTCCCTTGCATTTTTGAAATCAAAAATCAATTTCCTCCATTTGGAACTCTATAGGAAAATTCTATCGTAGTTATCCTAAATTTAAGGAAAAACAATACTACTTATGCCTGGATTTGTGTGGAGATCGACTTCACCAAGGGTTTTCCCACAGAGATTAATTTGATGGCTCCAAACTATGTTTGGGACGAAAAGCTCAATTATGAGAATATCTCATTTCGGTGTAGCGCATGCTATGAATCAAGGCATGTAACTAAAAACTGCCCCAAACGTCCTCAAAATAGCAAAGATCAGAAAAAACCCCGAAGTCCCAAATGGTGGGAAGGTTCAAAGAAGAAGAATTTCAAGGCAAGAAATAACCAGAATACAAGAAAGAGGCAGATTCAGTCAAAGAAACCGCAATCGTGGCAACATAATCTAAGCAAGAAAATTTGCTTGCCAATGTGGATCCTCCAGTTGCTAGTAAAGATTCCCCAGCTGCAGCGTTAGTAGAAAAACAACAAACCCTCGTGGAAAATGTATTATCTACATAAACTACAAGAAACCTTGTTGAAAAGGAATCTTCTTGGGCAGATCAGGCAAATGAGGAAGATTTCAAGAGAAAAAATGTGCAGTTCTCGAAGAACAATCTGCTGGAATTTGCAGAAAATGTGGGTTGGATTCAAGTTGGGAAGAAAGGAAAAAGTTTT
Organism: Pinus taeda; assembly: GCA_000404065.3. Taxonomy (NCBI): domain Eukaryota; kingdom Viridiplantae; phylum Streptophyta; class Pinopsida; order Pinales; family Pinaceae; genus Pinus; species Pinus taeda. Next base: position 3,046 of record APFE030396892.1, on the reverse strand, counting down.
TCTCTAAGAAAAAACAAGAAATCATTCTAGATCAAAATAAAAATATAGTGAAAAATGGAATGTAAATGTGTCTGTATTTTGGGGGTTTTTTGGAAAATATTTAGTTGGAAGGGGACTCAAGTATTTGTGTCATAGGGAACTTGTTTGAGGGTTTGGATTGAGTCTATATGCTCAATCTCAAGCTCGTAAGGAATATTGGAATATGTAAAGGTTCTGGCCTTATAATCTAAATTTTTTTAATACAAATCTTTACTTGTTTCATTTATAAAAAATAAATTAACTAATTGAATGTAAAGAAATGGAACAATTTTTATTAATTTCTTTAATTGTTTTCTATTTGATTCATATCTTAATATAAACAAATATGATATATAAAAGAAAACTAAATTCAATTGGAAGAATATTATTAATTATGATCGTATAGGCTTCCATATTTTTATGGGTTGAATTTTATGTTAGAATGTTCTTATTCTAGCATATAGTTTTTTCTTTACTTAAAACAAAATATAGCATATGATAGTACATAAAATTTAATTTAAAAAAATATTATTAATCATGAGTATATAAGTTATATTTTCACGAATCCTATGTTAAAGTTTTTCTATTCAATACTTTTTTTTCCACTTGATATAAACAAAATACGACATAAGACAATAAATGATATTCATTTCGATAAAACAGTATTAGTCATGACTTTATAAGAGCCAAACTTTTACTAAGCTGAATTTTTATGTTGTGAATTTCACTATTCAATACCTAAATTTTCCCATAGGACATAAAAAAAAATATGGCATATGACAACTAAATAAAATTCAATTTAAGAATAACTTTACATAAGCCAATTTTTCATGAGGGAAATTTTATGGTGGAGTTTTCTTATTCAACACTTATTTTTTTCCACATTACATAAACAAAATATGACATATGACAATAAATTAATTCATTTTGAAGAAATATCAATAGCCATGGCTTAATATTATGTTGGAATTTTGTTATTCAATACCTTTCTCTTTTTTTCCCACACGAGATCAACAAATATGACATATTATATAACAAAAAAATTCAATTTCAAGAAATATCATTAGATATGGCTTTAAGAAACCCAATAGTTTTATATGCGAAATTTTATGTTGATTTTTTTTTTTTTTTTGTTAGGTCATGTGAGTCTTAAGATGAGTGGCACACACAACTTATGGCTTGAATAGCTGCAACCTAGAGACATCTAAGCCATCAAAATCACTCTTGGATCACACTCATCCTGGGCCACATCTGCAATTAGCATGGCTAGATTTTTCACATGAAGTTTCAAACCAATGACCTTTTCACCACGAAGTACCTTAATGTAACATCTTAGCATCGTCTACTATATGCCCCTTGGACATGTTGGGTTTTTGTTATTCAACACCTTTCTTTTTTTCCCTCTAGGTAACATATTTAGAACAAACGTTACCAAGTAATTCCTTTCATTCTCAGAATCGTACTCAAGGTAAAACCTATATTCTTAATGGCATAAGGCTACATCAACAAATCTTGAATATATCACATGCAGTTCATCAACAATCAACTCACTAAGAGAAAGGATTTCACAAATTGTGAATTGAACCTAGGCAAGGAGAGTAACAATTTTCTTCACAACCAACTGATTATATTTGACACATTGTGAAAACATAATAAATCAATGATGTCAATGGGGAGTCGCCAAAGGTTATATAAAAATTGTAAATAAAACAAAACTAGGGGACTTTGTCCCATATACAACCCCCTCTATCACCACACGGAGGAATTATAGTATTTATTTTTTTATGTATATAGCATCCTCTTATCGATACCTTGGATTGATCCCCTTGAATTTTGAACTTGATGTGTGGGTTGAAGACCACACACAACCACCTTTTTCACTTGCATTCAATCCTTCTTCAACATGTTCTACCACACACATACAATCAAATCCTCATTCATATTCAAATATTGGCCCATCAATCCCATTTGAATTATACACCATTGATCACTTTTGATTTTTTTGTCCAATTTCCAACGGAAAATCCATCAAGATTTCTTTGAAGTCAGCCATCAGTCACATTTCAAAGTCATGCCCAAATTGAAGGGAAATTCCATTGAGCCTTGTTCAAAGTTATCTATTATCCACACTTTGAAGTTGTTCCCAACTCAAAGGAGAAAGGCCATTAGGCATTCTTCATAATTGGCCATTAACCACATTTCGAAGTTCTACTCAATTTGAAGGGAAAGGACTTTGGGTGTTCTTTAAAACTATCCATTGATTAGATTTAAATGTTGTGTTCAATTCAAAGGAAAAAGGCCATCAATCCTTCTCCAAACATGACCTACTAAGCCTATTTCAATTATATACCATATCTCTAAAATATATTCCACCAGGCATTTTTTAAAGAAGTGACCCATCCTTGAAAAGTGAAGGCCATTGACCTCTTCAAAAACTTAAAAAAATTTTATTAACCTACTCTCAAGCATAACCCTTGATCTTCAAAAAATTCCTTTAGCATGATTCAAAGATTCACACCAACTTAAAAGGAGGCCTTCAATCTTATTTGAAGTAATAACTAAAACGCAAGAAAAAAGGGCCATTGTTATCGGGAAAACTAGTGTCCATTCAGAGCTGCTAGTCCCACTAAGATGGGTAGCTATCTTAGAAACAGACAAACCAAAGTTACTTTTGTTTTCCTTTATGAGAGATAGATGAGAGAGAAGCAAAGAGTACCAACCTCAATCTTTCGCTAGTCTCCTTGCTTGTTTCCTCTCTCGCTTGATAGAGCTTTTGCCACTCCTTTCTCACTGGTCCCGCTTCAAATAACACCTATAGAGTCAAAGTAGAAAAATACCATCAAAGCATAGAGATCTATAACCATAAACAATATATGATCAGATGTACATTAACCATACAAATGCATATACAAATACAATATTTAGAGATATACAAGTATATGGAGGAAAACTCATATAGCTTTATTGATAGAAGTAGTAGAAGAGAGGATTACAACCAAGCTGTCTGATCCAGCATCATCCTCCCAGC
>APFE030396890.1:44108-94996 GCA_000404065.3 Pinus taeda | reverse complement strand
TTTTACACTATTACAAATACTATTACGAGGAGTTTAAGTTAGAATATCATATTATTAGGTTAAAACAGTTTTTAAAAAAATCTTACTTTTCGTTAATTTCTAACTTTAGTTATTGGTTAATTATTTCCAATGATTTTTTAATTAATTATTATTAAACATTTATTGAATAAAAGCATTGTTGTAATTTTATCACACAAGTAAAATATTTTACAACAAAAGTGAAATAATGACACTAATATCATACATGTATCCACGAATATATTTATGTTCTTTAAGTATATTGTTTCATTAAATTAATCTTCATCACACAAGGGTTCCCTTCTTAGGGAAAAGGCCCTCTAAGGAAAAGCACAAACAACAAAACCTAGTGTTATTCCAACTTATCAAACCCTCTATAAAACTTGTCCTTCAATATTGTTGGTTGTTATATCCTTCTCCCTTGTCATCACTTGCTCTTCTTCCTTAGACTCTACACACCTGGATGAATATCCTTCTCCATCCAATCACTAAGATCTCACTATCTTATTGTCTTGTGCCCACTAGATGTGTATTTTACCTTAGCCTAACCTTCCTTTTATAAGTTTGAGGTATTGACAAAATTCACAGCCCTAGTCTCGAAAGTTATTGACAATTGAGATTACATCTCAACATCATTTGACATGAACAATTCAGATTCATCTACTTGACCAATGGAAATAAGATTTTGCATTTCCTCATATTAACTCACTTTTCCTTGTAAAAGTCAATTGCTTTAATAATTCTATTAATTAAAATAATTTCTAGGTTTTAGGTCCTTTTGGATGACTTCTAGATGTCTAGACACTTTGAATTGTGTGGATGTACTTGTCTAGTGCTACTATCATCAACAATCCCTCTTAGTGAGGAAGGTACTTCTAGAAGAACCATATGAAACTAGCTTCCCCTTTGACCCTGGCACAATGTCCCATGCATCATCCTTCACCATGGATTTCGTCCAAACCTATTTATCTATTTCTTCCTTAATGATGTTAGCTATTAATCCAAGGTAGTTAAAAACCTGTTTAAAGGCATGCTCTCTTGAAATTTGCTCCTAGGAGCTTCCACATGCTCCTTACCATATTCCGTTAATGTCTACTCAAACCACTTGGGTCGTCAGAAGGAAATGGAAATAGCTACTATCTCCTCCCAATCTAAAGGTTGAATCTTTGAAGTGGAAGTCTATACATGTTTTTCTCCCTTAGGAGCCCCCTTCTCTTCATCATTTGTCACCACTGGTGGCATCTCATGAGACTTTCTAGATGCCGAGTTCTCCTCGAACTTAACATCTCTACTCACAATTATCTTCCTATGTGCTAATATGAAGATCATGTAAGGCTCCAAATTTGTCCTCTTCTCCACAAGAACATGGATGCATACTGGGAAACCAAAGATCCTTAAATGTCCTATCTATTGCTCCAATCCTATGAATTATTCCTCAAGAGTATTTTCCTCTAGTATCCTATGAGGACTCATGTTCTACACATATACTATAGTGGTGCATGCATCTACCCCAAAAACATAGGTGGATCTTGGTCATGTATCATTTCCTTGGCATAATCAAAGATTGATCAAGTCTTTCTCTTCACAGGGCCCAATCTATTGAGGGTTGTACAAATTAGTTGTGATTAAGCAGCTACTATGCTTGGTGCATGATGGGTGTCTATGGCTGGAGGAGCTGATACCCATCACGTACATGTTGATCCATAGGATCACGCGACTATTATATATAGGGGAAAATCCAATGATGATGTTTGGTAGAAATCGCACACCCATTAAATTAGTTGTGATTAAGCAGCTACTATGCTTGGTGCATGATGGGTGTCTATGGCTGGAGGAGCTGATACCCATCACGTACATGTTGATCCATAGGATCACGCGACTACCATATATAGGGGAAAATCCAATGATGATGTTTGGTAGAAAAGTTGGCGAGCATGCCCTCGTGGAGACCATGAAGGAGAAATTCAAGCTCGAGAAGAAGCCACGAGGCTATGCCATCTCAAGCATCTTTGACCTTGCGGTCAAGGTGGCTATGCAGATCTTGGCAAGAAACATGATGTGGAAGTGTTGCTCAGATGAAGTGTCGACACCCGTCATTGCTCTAGCAGCCCAATGCACAGAAGGGGTTCAGTTTAATTTGGTGCGCTATCTTTGCGATGAGTTCCTTGCCAACTGTCGTGAGGCATAGGAGCTCAGCAAGACCTTCCACTATGCATGGCTCTTGCTGTCCATTGTGCTAATAGCCTAGGAGCTACCTGAAGACAGTCAATTTCCATCGGTTGCACCAGACCTACCAGAAGAGGTGAAGTATGCTTTGCTTTTGGCAACCAAGGATGCTCAACACATCAAAGATAGCAAGATCTTTTGGATCTTGATGGGAATGAATATATGTATAGCTATTAACCGCAAGCCGCCGTTGTCCCCTACTTTTTTTGATAGACTGCAGGAGTACATGGATTTCAAGGCATATTTTCACCATGTATCGATCACGGCGCGAAATGACCCTGATCAGAAGTGGCACAACTTTCCCTACTTGGTAACCGATGATGCAATCAATACAATTTTGGATCATTGGCTGACAAAGTGGTGCACTGCCTCTGACTTGGCGATGGGGTCGAGAAATTCTGCCGCGCGACACAAAAAGGAGGAGGGAAAATATGATGTTGTACACCAGCATGATGTCGTACAACGGGCAGAAAAATAGATAGGAGGAGAAGAGAATGACTCTGACCAAGGTTAGAAGTCACCCTCGCCTGAAATAGAGGAAGAAACAAACAAGCAGACATAATGGCATGAAGCGGACCCACAGACGACGTCGGCTTGTCTCAAGCATCCAAGAAGATAGAAAAAGGTTGGGCCGCGGAAGAAATCCAAGTCCAATAAGACATCGGTGGACCCAATCACCCTAAAAGAGGGAGATTTGAACGAAATTGGAGATACAGTGCGGGATGCCACCACGGAGGTACTACAATGGTTCAAGCAGAAGTAGCAGCAAGCATTGGGGGCCATCTAGATGAGTCTGCATGAGCTATAGATCTGTGCATCACAGACCGACGCGGCACCCCCCAGCTTGGCTATCAATACATTCAAAGCCATCAGGATGCTACACGTGAAGGAATCCCGAGTGATAGTGCTGCCGGAGGGAGCACTGACCATAGAGATCGAAGCTGACAGGCCCGCTGTCAGTGCCCTCAAGGAAGTAGGGTTGATTATGGCAGTGTTTCCTGGTGAGGTGCTTCACATGCTGCAGGATGGGGTGATCGTGGAACTGAGGGCCCACGGACAACACACTTTGTAGGTGATCAGTGAGCAGAAGATCAATAATGTGCAGATGGCCCTACAACGAGACTCTGCCATCAACACCGTGAATGATGTGATCGAATGAAACAAGCATATCATTTAGGCTGTTGAGGAAGCATGCCGATTGGTCCCGGAGTTGGCCATTCTTGAGGAAGAACTAGTAGAGGCGTGCATTCATAAACTTACTACCGGGGTGCACGATGCTCGCATAGAATTGGCCAAGGTTTAGCTGGAGCTGAACCTCCATATTACAGAGTTGTAGTTGAACGCCCAACCTTAAACTCCACCAGAAGTAAAGGAGCAGCGTACAACCATTATCACAGAGGTGATAACGGTAGTAGACAGTGCAATAGCAGATTGCACAAGACTGTTTGAATAGTTGTTTGAAGTATTGACCAGTCTGCAAGAAGTTCCTAATATACAGAGGCTAGAGATAGAGGTGCGAGAACTGCAATAGCGCTATGATGAGGTGAAAGGGACAGTGCGCACTGTCGCCATCACACTGAGACTCGCGAAGCTGGAGGAGGCCAAAGCACTGAAGGAATAGGTAGATTCAGCTCAACACAAAGAGGTAGTGCTGAAGGCATGCTTGAAGCCTTGGTTGGATAAGGCCTATTTGATCATGGCCTCCATTGAAGGAAATCTTGCTAGTCTGCAAGGGACTCAGCAGAAGCTTCAAGCTAACAATACAGGACCAAAAAAATAGAAATTGGTCGAAGAAGTGAAGCAGGAAACTGCGCAATGCACTATCGAGGTAGCAGTCGTATAGGTGGAGCTGGGAACTCTTTGCACCAAGCTCTCTATTCTCGCAAAGTGACTCGAGGGCAAGTCACCATGTTTGTGTTGGGGTGGTGTTGGGAATGGGTTCCCCAAAGAGAAATTTTGGGGCTAAAGCCAAGGTTTTGGGACAATTTTGTAATAAAAGTGTAAAGTCTCTGCATATTGTGGTCGTAGAGCGTGAAGATGTCAAGAGTAATAATGGGTTGTTTGCCCTTATTTTGTAAAGTCTCATGTCGGCTGTAAAGATATACCCATGATCCGCGGACCATGGGATTGTATAATAAGGAGCTAAGGAAGTAAGCTCTAGGTAGGAGATGAAGTTTTGGTAGAAGTTTAAGTGTTCTTGGGTCTTAGCATAGGTAGAGGCTCTGCAACTGAGTGTGCAGAGACTTAAGGTAGAAGTCTGTAGCTAAGTGCAAGGACCCTTGCAGCTGTGTGCACAGGGTGGATATAGTCTATACTAAATTGGAGATATCAATAAAGAGAAGTATTCTATAATTAATTTGTATTTTGTCTCTGTTGATGCATCTGATTATATTATTCTCGGTCTATATCATAATGCGTTTTTGATGCACGAATGAATGTGATTATATCTGTTAATTGAACATAAGTAAGAATGTCTGTTTAAGCGACTATAACTGTAATTGAATAGTAGAATAAGTAGACTCTTAAGATAATATGGGAACCGATACAATACATTGTCATAAAGGTGCATGAGTATCTGAATTGTTGGTTAGGGTTGTGTGAAGGTCAGTCGTATACCTTCACGAAGATACTAAAGCATGGGGAGAAGGCAAATCAATAAGACTTAAGGCTTAGAGACCTGAATGAAGGTAGGAATAGGGAGAACAAACCAACATCACGACGATCTCGAGGTGCAGAAACTTGGTTCCAGTGTCCTCCCATACTGCTTCGGGTGAGACTTCGGTCCGCACTCCACAGGTCGATGTCGAAAGGGCCAGTAGTGTAGGGATTTGTTTGGCTAACTAATGTTGAACTTTGGTTAGGACCCACAAAGCCAACACTGTGAAACTAAAATTTTCATCTTGACAAAGCCTTTTTCAAAATATCTGCATCCTACTCCTTTGTGGGAATGTACTCCAACAACATAATTCTCCTCTACACACAATCTCGAAGATGATGATACCATATATCAATATGCTTGGACCGATCACGAAAAAATATATTTCCAGAGAGTTTGATACAACTTGTATTGTCATAGTAAATTAGAGTTGGATCCATCTGTTGACCAAACAAACCAATAAGAATCTTCCTCATTCGGATAGCCTCACAATTTTCTTGACTAGCAACCATGTACTATGCTTCTACTGAATTGAGTGAAACTGATCTTTGTTTCCTTTTTTACCCAGAAAAACCTACTGACCCAATACTGATCTTTGTGGACCATTGTCATCCTATTGGTCGACATGTACACATGATAGTTGTGAGTTGTATTAGTCTACCCCAAAAAGATCCCTAACTTTGATGCTGTCTCAAACTTATTATGTGCATATTTGGTTACATTACAGTAGACTAATGAACCAAAAATCTTGATGTGTCCTGCATCTCATTTCTTCCCTGAAAATGCCTCTTCCAGTGTATTCATTCCAAGAATTTGATGAGGGCTTTTGGTTTGCAAATAAACAAATGTGTTGCATGCCTCAACCAACAAGTGTAGTGGTAGACCCTGATCATGCAACATTGCCCATACCGCTCCTACAATGCTTTTGCTTTTCCTTTCAGCCACCCCATTTTGTTGTGGGTTATGAGGTGTTATCAATTCTCGCCGAATGCCTTCTCTTGCACATAAGTTTTTGAACTCATTCGACACATACTCTCCATCATTATCACTCCCTTCTTGCCAGTATCTTTATCGACCAGTGCTTTAAATTCACAAAACTTTGAAAAAGTCTGATGTTTCTTCTGCATGAAGAAGATCCAAGACTTATGAGAAAAATCATCAATAAATATAACATAATACCTCTGCTTGGCCATGGATGTTTTCAAGAATGGTCCACACAAATCTGAGTGAACTCGATCAAGGATTGCCTATGCTCAAATATCTTTGTCATGAAAGGAATATTTGGTGTATTTTCCCAATGTACAACATTTGCATGTGTCTACCTACTCTAGTGTACCCTTGGAAATACCGATAGAAATTTGTTGCCTGATCTTCAAATCACCATGATGCAAGTGACCCAACCTCCTGTGCCACAACTCACTGATGTCTCGGCTTTGCACCTTCTCTTCTTTTGTGCTCAAGGAAACACAATCTTCTACCTCCAACTTGTAGAGATTCTTCACTCAAACCCCTGTCCTCTTCACCTATCCCGTGGCTATTTGATGAAGGAACCACTTTCCATTTATAAATATCACATCATAGCCTTTATCCTCCAACATGGTAACATATACCAAGTTCTTATTCAAACCAGGAATATACATAACATCTCACAAAGTGAAGGGAGAAATCGATTCCCTCTGAAAGGTAACTATACTAAGACTAGTAGTGCTATACCTCCCATCATCACCTATCTTGGTATGCATATGGAGGTCCTTCTCCACCAAGTTACTAAAGATAACTGTTACTGGTTATGTGGAAAGAAGCTCCACTTTACCGATTATGTGGAAAGAAGCTCCACTTTCTAGGTACCATACACTACCCATCATCGATGACACCATGCAAGCGATGAGGGTAAAGTCTAGTTCGAATTGTGAGACAAGAGCCTCACCTTCTGCTCCTCCTAAGGGCTTCTTATCAACCTTACTGAGCGGACACTTTTTGGTAAAATTTCCTAGCTCATGACAATGAAAGCACTTGACTTTTGACATGTCCTTCTTCTTACCGCCCTGACAAGAATATGATTTGGAATGGGATGAATTCCCCTCCGATTTCTTTTCCTTACCCACTAAGGCACAATTATCCTCATCATCAGTCTTTGATGAGGATCCATATCTAGTGTTCTACCAAATCTCTTCCTGTACCAAATATGACCATAACCGCTCCCAATTTGGTAGCTTCTCTCTCCCATTTACAGAGTCCTGGTAACTGTGCCAACTCTTGGGAAGTCCTAGAAGAGCTAGATGTTATAGAAATTTTTGGGCACTTCAACTCCATCATAAATGTCCATAAATTGAGGGCTCCTAAGTCCCTAAAAGTGTTGCTTCACTGCCTAAAGGAACAAGGTCAGCTGATTACATCGTCTCCCAGAAGTTCTCCACTAAAAACTGCTCATAGATGGTCAAAACTGGACCATACTGAAAACCCAGTGCAGAGGGTGTGATGCATATCACCTTCCTAGTGTACAAGGTGCAATGCATACTGAATTTATCCTCTATGGGGTGCGATGGTTGGGAATGGACAAATGGCAGGGAAAAAATGCGAGGTGGAAGATCATGGAATCTTCCAGAAGCTTCCCCTCTGACACTTGCCTCTCTGTTTTCGACCAGGGATGAGTAAGAGATCATCATTCTCAAAGTGGAAGCAGGAACTATCAGAGAGAGGAAACTAATCAAGACCCCAGAAGATGACTCACCTCCCTGTAATCATCTATATATGGATCCCTCATCACAAAGATCCAGAGGCTGGAATTTTGTATCTTATAGAGAAGTGTTGTTGGTTTTCTGGTGTACATTCATAGTGTTGGGTGATCTAAGCTTTGCTTGAGGTGAAGAAGGGCTTTCTAGTAGGAGGATGATGCTGGGTCAGAACATATGGTTGTAATCCTCTTGCTATTTTTCATCTTAATAAAGCTATTCAAGTTTTCCTCCATATTCTTGTGTACTTGTTTATATATGCATTTGTATGGTTAATGCACATCTGGTCCTGTGTTATTTATGAATATAGATCTTTGTTCTTCGATAGTAGTATGTTGCTATGATTCCACTGGTGCTCCTTGAAGCTTGGCAGACGAAGAAGAAGTGGCAAAGCTCTATCAGGAAGGAGAGGAAATCAAGCGCAAGATCAAGGTTGGTCTCCTTTGTTCCACTCCTATCTATTTTCATAAAGGAAAGCGAAAATAGACTTTACTTGTTTATTTCTAAGATGGCTACCAGTCTTAGTGGGAATAGCAGTATCTGAGTGGACACTATTCCCGGTAACACAGCTCGTTTCCCGTTTAAGAAAAAAAAGATTCAGCACTCAAGTACACATCAAAGATAAATTAAACACAGTGCATGAATAACATGGTGGATTCCTTGTATTACTTGATCAACAAATGTACATAGTAGTGTGAGTCCAGCCTAGAGCTGAGGGCAATACTAGATTACATAGAATATGAAATTATAGTCTAAAGATCGTTGGCTAGTTCTACCTATAATCTATATTTTATACATCCTTTTAGCCTTAGCCATATTCCACTAATTATAGTCATTTTCTTATTCAGGCCTTTCAGTCGAAGGGACTAACAACCGAACATTACAAAATTGGCTAACAGTTATAATGGAACGTGTAGTTCCCTGGCTGTAGACTATCCTTAGCAAACATCATTGATTATGCACCACCGATATCCATCCTCAATTAATCAGCAATTGAACTCAGATTCATGGATCAAAATGTCCACGTGGAAAGATTCAACTCATGGAAATCTCAGACCAATCATCGTGGCGGTGCGAGAATATTCCTTCACTAATCATACTAACTCATAATTAACACTAAGTTCCTCAATTACTTCTAGGAAATTATCATAAGTTACAAGAGGTACTTAATAGGCATGAAATCTATGTAAAAATGATTAATAAAGCACTTTAATAAATCTTAATGTAAAATACGAAGCATATGTAGGAATAGGTAGTTATCTTGGACTAGTGCAGGAAAGAGAGGTTTAAGTTGAGATAAAACATAGGTTAATGTTTATAGAAATGGGGTAAAAATAGGGCAATTTGGGACACCAACACACACTTCAAGTATTCCTTTCACTAATAAAGAGAATTCATTTTTTATCCAATGCACATGAGGATGCAACTCTAATTTTCAACTATGCCAACTGACATAACATATTGATTCAGCAAACTAGAGTTATGTATTTTTCAATGAAATGAGAAAAAAAATCTTTCACTAACACTTCAATGCAATACTTCCAATACAATCAACCTCAAGAAAATGCAAAGCACAGAAGATAATTCCTTTTAGACTAATGAAGCGAAGACTAAACCAAAAACAAGATGAGCAATGTGATCTATTCCCAAAAAGAGATGATCGAACAACAAATGAAACTTTTCAAACTTGTTAAATGGAAATCAAAGCAACATAAGGAATAATCAAATTAAATGTAAGGAGCAACTTCGACTATTGACTTGACTTTCTGAGCACGCAAACAAGTGAATGGGTGACAACCTAGATTCCCTAGGGTTATACACCATCCAAGAACTCAAGAAACCAAGTGAATAAAATGAAAAACAAACCAAGCCAAAACATAGTCAAAACAAGTTGAGGAAAAAAATCGAAATGGAAAGACACACTGGTTATGATCTAGGGTAAACCCTAATATTCACCTACAGGAGTCAGTGCGACTGCCTAACTGACAATAAGCACCAAAAGGGGGTCAACGCAATTGTTTTTGAGAAACTCGCGTTGATCGACGCGACTGTCAAAGAAATAAATGCACTAACCGAGAATTCAAGGAAAAAAATAAAATTTTTCAAAGGCTAAGACCAAACTCGCCACTGTAAATTTCAGGCTCAAAGCAGTAAACCAGGAAAAGTAGAGAACACTAAAGGGAAGTGGTGATACTAGAAAAATTCACACAAAACCATAAAATGACAATCAATCAAACAGAGAGATTGGCTCCCCAGTGGAGTCGCCAATTTGTGGTGTAGGTAAATTCTCAGTGCAGACATAAACAATTCCTCTAGCCCGAGAGAGTGGGTCTAGCCACAAACAAACAATCTATGGAAAATCTGCTTAAGCTAGAATCAATTAATAGGGCCTACCTCTTAGAACATTATGCCACTTGGTGATGATCCTGCTTCCTCACTCCAGCTATCTTCTATTTCCTTCCTTCAAATACCTAAAACAAGCAAACAACAACAACAACAGACGTGATAGAATACAATATTGTATTTAGCCTACTTAATAGGTCAAGGAACATTAATCCATAAATATGTAAAATGACACTTCATTTAGGAAATGAATTGATAGTTGCATTTATATAAATTGGAAAGAGATTGCAACCGGTGCCTTGATGTTGCTAGTCTCCTCCAATGTATCTGGGTTCCCACACTTCTACGAGCACTTCATGGATAGCTCCAACAATGGAAATTCTAAGGCCTCATTCCCTCTAGTCTAAAACCAAACCAAAAACACAATATTCTCCCTCAAACATACACTAGAAAGCTACAAGATATAGATGACACGTTGATCATTCAAACTCACTCCAAAACTAAAAACTCCAACTAGCTTTTGCTTGGGAAAAAGAGAGGTTTATATAGCTTAGATGGATGGGAGATGGTTCCTCTCATCATGGGAGAAGGTCTTATATCTTGAGTTTATTCCATCCTAATAGGGGAGAGGAGCCCAAACTAACTTCCTTGGCTCCATTCGGCCTAACCATCTACCAAACTTTCATTACGAAGCTTCTAGACATGGAAGCTTCGGCTCCATATTTAAAAAACCTTCCAAAATAGGATTGACGTGATTGGAAAAGGGCTCAGTCACTCCATATGGCACGAGGGATAGTTTTAATCTCTGCAAATGGTGCGAGGAGGAAACTAGTCAATAGTGTCGATCTTGTAAACTGGGATAAAAGGAAGATTCTTGGGAAATGATGCAAAGGGGAATTATTCTGATCATGAAGAGGGACATACTGGGAGTTTCTTCATGATGGAAAAGCATGTCAGGTTCACTGTAGAGGTCCTCCAAGATCGTGGATGGGGATTATAGGGACAGTGACAAAATTTTGTGTAATAAGGGGTCTCATCATGAGCCAGCTTGATCACATTGTTATATCCTGGTGAATGGCACTATGATTATCTGGTTACCATGCCTGTATAGTGGTTTCTTTATAGTAAGAAAAGGAGAATCATATAAATACTAAAAAGAGGACTCTCGCTCATTTGTTAGGTTAAAAAGCAACCTTGTCGAGGCTATGAATGCCTGTTGGCAGAAGTGGCTCTGCCTGTAGTATTAAAGTACTATGTGACACTCCCAAATGCTCTCTATCCTATTACCACCTATGGATTCTTTTCTAAAGGAAAATTTCCCATTTTAACAACATTCCTAAAAGACGACATGCATGGTAACTTATATCTTATATCCATTATATCATATTTGTCCAATCACCTTACTGACATGCATTAATACTTATCATCGGTCATGTGTTTTCCATTTTTCCACCTAAGGTGAAAATCTATTGACATAATGGTATAAATATTTGTTTTATTTTACAGGCATTCCAAATCTTTTGACATGTACTACTTTAATTACCATTGTCATATATTATGCCTCTTTTATTGATTGGTTGCATGCATTTATGATTTACCTAGTGTGGACACCCTTTTCTGATTGGAGGGGGGATGGTATGTGTATGAACAACATGCGTGACAATTTAGGGATAGTTGTGTGATGATTATTAAACTGATTTCCAGTTAAAGGACTGCATGATGATTGCATGTGTGTAATAATTATCAAACCATTTTTGATTGGAGGAAAGAAGGCAACCATTATGGATCGCATGCGAATTGATTATGATCTTACGCCAAATATTTCTGACAATATAAATAACTTAATTTTCTGTGATATTAATTCTCAAAACAACGTCATTTTCTTGTCAATAGCTTTAACGTTCTCTACTGCTATTCCAAACTATGAAAGTGTGATAGAAGTGCATGCAAGTGAATCAACCACAGAAAAACAGTAGCCATGTGAGGAAAATCTATTTTAAATGAACCCACAGTGCTTAGGGTATTATATTAGGCTCATGCGATTCTTGAGCACGCCAGCTGGCTACAATACTTGACCAAATTACAGGGATTTCATGAGAAGATGACCCTTGAATTTCTGCAAAATTTACATAATGGCCACACCATGGTGAAAGGCAGGAACATAACAATCTCCAAAGTAGTCATAGCTGAAGTCGCTAGACTTCCAGCAGAAGGAATGAGATGGACAAACAAACATGTTCTTTTGCAGGATGCAGTCACAGTATTTCAGGACCCAGACGAGCAATTGGTGAAAAAAGGAAAAGGGGTTCACCCTATAGCTTTAACACAGCCATGGCTGGAATTGGCAGCCATTGTGTAGAGGTATATCACGTGCAATGGATGATAGGACATGGTAAAACCTCGCCAACTTAAACTGCTAGCTATTTTGAAACAAAAAATTACAGTTAACTTGCCATTTTATTTAAATTATGTTTTGTGTGATGTTTCTCATTGAGTCAGAATGTCAAAGGACCCACATATAGTCATTAGCCATCATGGGTTGATCAAATTAATCATCATTCATGGACTGGCCCAATAGAAGCTAACCTAAGATAACCTTGTGAATCCTACCTTGGACCCACCTATAGAAAACCTAGCAACTGAACAGCAAAGGCCAAGAGTGACAGGTCCAAAAAGGACATAGAGAAGGAAGAATCTGTCTTTAGCCTCTGGCCCAGCAAAGAGAAGATGTTTTGCAAGGATAAATTCACAGTGACACAACCCAATTCAAATAGACAAGGCAGGGCCATCTCACATATCCCCTCCAAGTCCACAAGATGTCTCTCTGCAAGAGTATGAGGAAGAGGTTTCCTGAATTCTAGAGAATATGGGGATATTCTATGAAGGAATGGAGCAATCCGAGAATTCTGAAGGGGAAAATTATGCTCCCAACTAATCTACCCCTGCTGATAGTCCAGGTCAAGATGAAACCCTATCATTTACTGATAATTTGGAAGAATAGAGGGAACCAATTCCTTCTATGGAGAAGCCCCTTGAAGCAGAAGTGCATGCAGAGGAAACCATTAGGGAGGGAAATCAAGCAGAAGCTACTGGTCCACTGGAACCCCCAGCTAAGGAAAACCCTATAGAAGAAACCCTAGAAGGTGAAAATCAACCATGGAGTACCATTTTTATGAAGTCCCAGAGGACGAGGCCCATCTTGAAGAAGACCCTGAAAATGATAATTGCTTAGGAGACACCATTCCATTGTGGTCTCCTGAAAGGGAAGCTCATGAAGATAGAGGCCTAGAAGGTGAAAATCCATAGGGAGACACGGTTCCATTAGAACCCCATCCTCATGTTGACACAATTCCACGTGAACATGAACCTGAAGTAAATACAGTTGTACCACCGCTGGTTAGAAGCCTCGTGACAAAGAAAACATACAAGGACAAACTTAGGAAGATGCTTAAAAAGTAAAGGAAGCAAAAGAAAACAATTAAGCAACTAAGAGATTGGTTGAAGGAAGCAGTCAGGGTCAGGAAATTGAAAGTAGAATTGGAGACCATAGGGACCCAAACAAAACATTGCTCTCAACAAGATATTAAAACCCACACTGAGACCCTTTTGGTTTATTCAAAGGAAACACAAACAAAGCCATGTATTTTAGAAGACAGTGAAATGCAGACAAAAGATCCTTGTGTTTTCCCACAGGAAACCCAAATGGACTTCCCTACTACTAATGTTTCTAATCAGACTGATGCTGAAGAAAACACGCAACCTAATTGTTGCATGATTCGAGAAGCGGTTGAGGCTATTATTTAGACTAAAACAATGGAAACACATGATGATGAGCTCCAAATAGAGGAGATGCCTGCCTAGATTCCCATGGTAAGGGAAGCAGTCATTAGGAAATTGTAGAATGAACTAGTCAAGACTCAACAGGAATTGACTTGGCGTAAAGAGGAAGTAGTGCCCCTGCGAGTACACCAGGAATTACGAAATAAATTTGAGGCACTCATGGTCACAGAGGATGATACTTTTGCTAATTACAAGGATGAATAGAAGAAATTCGAAAAAGCACAGGTCAAGTTACAAAAATGTAAGGAGAAAATGGAGATTGCTTGCTCTCTTTATTTAGATTCCTTGTCATGCTGAGCTCCTGCCACCAACTATGCATTCTTCCTTCTAGAAAGATACCTCTTATTGAAGGTAAAAGCTGTTCAATCTGGAAAGTCAGTGGAAATGAAGACCACCCCAAACTTTGTTAAGTGTTTCAAAGAATGAAATGAACAGGTACAACACCTCCTATGTGAATTTTACATGCATAATTTCTTCTAGGAGGATGACTTAGACAACAATGTTAGCCCCTTCATAGGGGATATCCAATTCCAAGATTTTCTTTCCTTTGCCACTAACCAGCTCAAATGGGCCAAAGCCCATAATAATTTTAGAAAGCGAGAATATTGCTTAGACGTATGGGTTAGGGGAGAACCTACAAAACCCCTGCCCCTCTTTGTCCAACACAAAAAATTCATGAAACTAATGGATGTTGTGGGCCAATTAGGACTGCTGCACATAGACATTGTTGGGAATGGAATCCCCCAAGGCATGTTTTGGGGCTCAAAGCCCAAGTTTTTACCAAATGGTGTTGTAAAGCTCGACGAATTGCTGGCGCGGAAGTATGTTAGAGTCACAGGGTTGTCTGTCGTAGTCTTGTAATGTAATGTCGGCCTACCCATGGTCTGCAAACCATGGGATTGTATAAATAGAGCAAGGCTCTAAGTGTAAAACAGAAGCAAAGTAGAGAGAAAAGGAAAGAATCTGTGTGACTAAGCATGTCTTTGGGCCATAGAGTAGGAGAAGGCTCTACAGCTGAGTGCGCAGAGGCCTACTAGTCTGCAGCTAAGTGCACGGACCCCTACAGCTAAGTACATAGGGCGGAGTCGAGTCTATAACCGAGGAAGAAATTAATAAAGAGAAGTTTTGTTACCAATTTTTGTCTTTATTCTTGGGTTAATGCATGTTTGATATAAATTGCAAATATATTGTTTATTTACTCCACACACCTATATGAATGGTTTATATTGTTAAGTATAACTTAAAGCATGCAAGTAGGCTAAGTTAATCAACTAACAATGGAATATCAGTGAAGTCTTGGGTAATAACACAGAAGTGCAACATTCAGCGCTTGGGTAGGGCTACACAAAGGTGGCATCTTAGGCTACGAGGTGTTATCACTCAGAAATTTCTCAAGGTTAAAGAAAGAGATTTCTGAGGTAACCACAAACCAACTTTTAGGCTTAGGCTCTAGCCAACCTATGTCCAGAGAGGGCTCTCTCTATCGGATTTAGCTTTGTTTGATGGAATATTAGGCTAGTTATGAAAGTTCAGGGGGGTTTTGAATTGTGTTGAAGATTGGGTGGTGGAATTCTTGGAGCAGATGGATAGAGCTAGGTCTTCAAGCCATTGGGTTATGGAGTCAACAAATGGATAGAATAACTAGACCAGATCATTAAAGGGAATGTTCACAGGGCATGCTAACAAAGAAAAATGCAAATATTTAGACCTAATGGGTGAAGTGATTCTAACCAGGGTGAAAGGGCACTTAAGAATCCTTGGACCAGGATCAGAATGAAGAATAGAGGGTGATCATGAACAAAGGGAAATTAAGAATCCTTTGTTATAAATCAGAGGAGAAACTACGGAAGCTAGGGATCGATTAAGAATTCCCTAACTAAGATAGTTTACGAGAAAACATTCAGAATGTAAAACGATCAAGATAGAGTGCATTTAAGCAATTTCTGAAATATCATTCCTTGTTATACATTTAGATTTTAGAAATTTACACAAAATATTATGGAGAAAACATAAGAAAAATAACATTGAACATAGGAGAATACTTATTTGTATTTCACTTTACACAATAATCCTATAAAATATCTGATCTTTATGCCTTGATCCAACAAGCCAATCCAGTCATTGATATAATAGAAATTTCATTTGAGAGAAAATTCTATAGAAATTTCTTGGAATCCACACAAAATACTTCAAATGAAGAAGTATTTATACAAATTCTAAACTAAAATATCTTGAAAAAATATCAAGATTGGTTTTGCAAATATCTCAAACTGTTTTACATTAATAGAAATTAAATAAAGGACACTCAAAAATAATGAATCTATTTGGCACTATGTTTATGGATTGAGGGTGACAAAGAAGAAAAATTTTAATTTTGATAGCAACTCTTAATTGATGATGAAGCTTCCAAGTCACTAACTGCCTCCTTCCTTTGTGCATTCTGCCCCAAAATTTCTGTAAAATTAGGGTCCAATGTTACCATTCTATATCTCAATCCGAGATAGATATGTAAAAAGTGAAAGATTTTATTGTAGATAAGTATGTGTTTGAGTTAAACCTCTCTCCATTTCCCAAAATTCAGCTCCATCTATTCACAATATTCTCTGCAAAACGATGTCAAAAACAAGACTTTACATAGTCCAAAAAATAAGTTGTGAAGACATGCACTTATCTCACGTTTGGTGATACCTGTGTAAAAAGTGATATAGGTTTTTGTACATTAGCCTTTTAGGAACACACACCTCCTCCAGTTTCTCAAAATTCATCTTGGTTTGGCTAAACTAGTTTCGGAAAAACTATGACTTAAACATGAAATTTCTGAAGAATGTACCATTTCTGCTCTAATTTCATCTTTTAACCTTAAATTTCTTTAAATTTTTTTCACTTTTACTTTGGATAAACTTCATTATTGCTGGTAAAAGTCTTTCCATCTCTGTTTAACCCTTACTGCCTCCATGTTTACTTTTACTGTTTACTTTTACCACTTTGTTTTTTCATCCATCTTCACTTTGACATGAATTTGTATGCTTTGTAGCTATCTTCCTTGTTGTTCGTCTTCATGCTAGCTATTTTACTTGACTTGGTCTTCAATCTAATACTCTTTAACCCTGATACACTTTGACTATTCTTTACTGTGTCATTTACCTTCACTATATATTTTAGGTTTTTACTGTCTATTTCAACAATAAATCATTTAATTTCATGTTTCCTCTCCTTGTCTTTTAACTGTATGTTTTATTTTCCATCTCTGTTTGAATATTTTTGATAACAATATCCAAGTAAACAGGTCTTATGACTAGTATTAAGACTGTTTATTGAAGGCTACGGTCTTTTAATTGCCTGTAAAATAAAACAAATTGTTAGGAAAACGTTGGGTTGATAAGGAGGGTCATTAATGGCTTTATCGAGGTTTATAGGTCTATGGAGTGAGTCCAAAGTGCTTTCGGGAGGTAAACCATGCTTGAATTGGTTAGAAGATGCTTCAGGTGGCGTAGAAGGGTTACAAAGGGTTTTACTGCACAAACAGGTGAAAATGAGCAAAACTGGGGTTATCGTGTTTAAACGGGTAAAGGTTTGATTTTTTTGAATTTTGGCGCAAAGTGAACAGTAGAATGTTTTGTCATTTAGTGGGTGAGCAGTAAATTGTTTCTATCGCACTGCTACGAGTGCTCGATGGTATTGGGGAGAGGCCACCTGATGCCACTCATCGGCAGACACGTAGCATTGGGCGCTAGTGGCAAAACCACTTTTTCAAGTGAGTATAGTTCGGTGGATGGGTTGGCCTGATATGGATAAGAGCTGCCAGATGTGGGGGGAAGTGATCGCACTGTGATCGGGATGGGAAACTACACAGAGGGTAGTGGGGGCCCCGACAGGCAATTAAGTGCAGCGGTATCGGGTTAATGACGTACTAAGGTGGGATTATGCCATCAGGGTGATTAACGAAGGATTTAATCGGGGTTAATGATTGAGGGCAGGATTTTAATATTTTTGAGAGATAATGGATAGCGATATAGTTTATATTTAAAACTAATGGGTGGGTTTATTTT
The DNA here is from genome assembly GCA_000404065.3 of Pinus taeda. Lineage (NCBI taxonomy): Eukaryota > Viridiplantae > Streptophyta > Pinopsida > Pinales > Pinaceae > Pinus > Pinus taeda. The sequence goes on along the minus strand of APFE030396890.1, from coordinate 77,132 downwards.
ATATATAGGAGCTATATATATACACGAGATGGTGGGCTTTCAGGAATTAATATATAAAAGTTAGAAGTTAATATGAAAACAGCGAAAATGAATTGCGCTAAGCATAATGTATTTTCTATGATTTATTTCTTTTCGCATATATGCATTATAACTTAGGCTGAAGTGTTTTTGTGGGTTTTGGGAAAAAAGTGGTTTTACATGGGGGTGATTACTCTCTAAGCAAATAGTATTTTAACCTTAGGGAAAGGGGTTTTATTAGGGAAATAAGGGGGAATGAAGGGAGATGAATTTTTTGATGAGGGGGAATCTAGTACTTGTTGTCCTTAAGTCATTAAGCTGAGGGTCCGGTCCCTCCAAAATTCAGAGAAATGCTCTGAGCCTCTTTGACTTAAAGGTTTTAAGTACTTTGAACTTTATCTATGAGAAATTAGTAAAGTAAAGGGGTGATATGAATGGAGGAAGTTAATTAATTGACTTTGTAAATCATTTGCATGCTTGATTGTTCATTCATATCTGGAACTTTTATGATGAGAATGATAAATATGCTTTTTGTCTAATCAACCATCATACTTCTGCAACCTTTCTTTTACTTACCCATCTACTTTTCCTACCCTTTTTTCTTCACTTTATTAGGGTGCATTTGAGCTAGCAAACCCTTATCAAATTTTTTTCTTTCTCTTTACAATAGTAAAATAAATAAATCTAACCTTATTACATCCAAGGGCTTAGATTAAACAATTGAGCTCCTTTTATTTACTCTAACTATCTAATTATCTGTAAAGGTTACCTTGTTTGGCCAAATTTTTATTCTCTATGTATAGACATGAAATTGAAAACATGAAATAGCCAAGTTTAAACATTTTGACTATCATGGATTGTGGCAAGGATCAAAAGTTGCACACAATCTTTTATTATGCATAAAACTAAATAGTAGTGGCATTTGGACTTGCACACTTTCATGGTCTTTTTGTTTTTGGGGTTCATATACTTTCATTTTTTTGACATTCACTTATTCTTTTTGTCCTTTAATTTATATTTTAGGACATACGCTCTTTACATTTTTTATTTTTTTTATAATATGGAAAACATTCACAGAAAGCAAAGGTATGTACATATTACAAGGTTTGATCTCAGTCATGCAAAATTATGACTCCTATGGGTATAGGAACCTAACAGTGGCTCCACTTGGGCATGGCATTTCCTGGTGAAATGTCAAGGACATCGTCGACTAGTGGCCTGATCCATTGGGCCAATCCCACACATGTACATGCTCTGTTGTATAATCTTTGTGACTAAATATTTTGAACTGAAAATACACCCTTTTCTGCAAACTGAAATCTGATCTAACATAAACTTATTGCTGAAAACTGAATTTATTCAAACTAAAATCCTACCTACTTACTCTAATAAGCTTTCTGACTGCTAGTTAGGTAAAATGAAATAGCCAATGGAACCATTCAAGCATCATATACATTGGTGAATTTTGTTGCTTGTGCTTGTTTGTGATTAAAACTGAGATTCTAAAGCCAATTATAACCTTGTCAACAAATGAGAAGATAAGGAAATACTTGATTTCCTTTGTTGACTCTAGAAACTGTACAAAAGGATCTTCCAAAATATACACACTATTTTTGAATTGATTTAAACAAATGTACATCTGTTGTGGATGGCCTTCAGGCCATGAAACTGACATATCACTTTCACCTTTATCACCTTGCATATTTTCAAACAATCTTTGTGATGATATTTTGTCTGATTGAAATGTTTGACTGATGAAACCTTTATCATCTTGATCTTGAAGCTGATTGTAAGTTAATGAAGAAAAATTCTGACTTCATTCACTATCCAACCCATCAGTTATGGGATCATGAAAAACTTGGAAGGATTGCTGCAACTTATTACTCATACGTTCGAATGGGACTTCACAAATTTCTACAAGCTACTCATCCTTTTCTTTAGAGTTTTCATACCACATTTCCTTTAAAAATTGAAATGATTCAAAACATAGTGGTATAGAACTTTCTTGTATTATTTGATCAGATGTTTCAATTGAATTTGACAACTGCAATTGTGAAACTGAAGGATCTTTATCAGGAATTTTATTGTCTTCTTTGTTGTTAATGTCAATACCTAAATATTGTTGATTTTTTATTGATTTAAAGTTTTCTCTAATGAACTGAAATGAAGCAAAACAAAGAGGCAAAGAAACTTCACTTATTTCCAAATTTTCTACACTTTCTTCCTCAATTTCATCGCTGATATGAATAATATGATCACAGTATTCAAGCTGATGAAACTAAATTTCCTTATCACCTAAACTAGTTTCTGAGTGCTATGTAAAGTTACTTTGGATTTGAAGAACATAATTATCATCATACTGATCATATTTGGGCAAATCATCAAAAGAAGTAATGTCATCAAACATACACATTAAATCAGGAGATTTCCCCTCCACATATTGCTTTATGAATCTATCTTCTGATCTATGGTAGTTGGAATTTTTTCATGATTCTCAATCTCTTCTTGTTGTGGAATAAATGTGTCATGGTGATTTTGAGCAAAAAATTCATCTTTCATGGTGATATTATGTATCCTTTCCTCTGTTTTCTTCATCAAAATGTCAAGTTTTTCCTATGCAATGTTGTTTTCCTCTACTTCTACTTTCAACTTTTCTCTTCTAATTTGTAGATTAACTTCTACATCTACTGCCATGTTTTGCATCTATTCCAGTGTTGAGGGGTTTCTTTCTCTCAAGTGAAATTATATCTATGGATCAAATGCTCTTGGATAATGAAAAAGAGCTAAATCAGGGGGAGGTCTTATATTTGATGGCATTGAATAATAGGCTTGATTAAATTTGTCTGAAAATTGTTGTATTGTTTCATCTGGCTATCTTCTTAACTGATTATATTCTTCTGTGATCACAAGAAGATTGACTTTGATTATCTATCTATTAAGGAAAATTTTGACAAACTATTGGAAATTTGAGATGCTTGCAATAGGTAAATTTTTGAACTAACTCTTTACTCTACTTTGCAAAGAAAGAGCAAAAATCATGATAATAACATCATCTTCATCAATTCAAATAAGTCTAGATAATTCTCAAAACCTTGAATATGTTTTTGAGCAGTGATACCATTCTCTCCATCAAACCTAGGGAGATACTTATAATAATTGTTAGGGAAAACATGGAGTGTAGGAGGTAATATGAGTGGCTTATATCTATCAGGAACTTTATGAGGTACTGTAATATGTACAGGGATTGTATGATTAGTCTTGATTGTTTGATGCTCCTCAATTGGAAAATGATCTTCATAAGAGTTAGAAGACTGTTGTTCAAATGTGTAAGGAGACTTTATATCTACAATTTTCAAAGGGAAATAATCTAAAATTAATCTAAAATCTTCTCTAAAATACAATATATATTGAAAAAAATTCTTGATGAGAAAGAACATAATGTCTTGGATAACAATCCAAGTTAAAAACTTGATCTTTTCATATTGTTCTTTCAGGTTCATTCCTCCAATGGAGTCTTGATTGTGAAATTGATTTGGAGTCACCAGTTGGAGGATTTTAACCTTTGTGTGTCTCATCACTGTCCACCATCATAGATCAGATCTAAACCTGTAAAAGATTTCTGAAGAAAATGTTAGTTCTCCCCAGTATGGTCACCACCATATTATCACTCATAAATTTCTCAAGGTTAAAGAAAGAGATTTCTAAGGTAAACACAAACCAAATTTTAGGCTTAGGCTCTAGCCAAGCTAAGTTTAGAGAGGGCTCTCTCTATATGATTTAGCTTTGTTTGATGGGATATTAGGCTAGTTATGAAAGTTCAGGGGGGTTTTGATTTGTGTTGAAGATTGGGTGGTGGAATTCTTGGAGCAGATGGATAAAGCTAGGTCTTCAAGCCATTGGGTTATGAAGTCAACAGATGGATAGCATAACTAGACCGAATCATTAAAGGGAATGTTCACAGGGTAGGCTAGCAAACCAAAATGAAAATATTTAGGCCTAATGGGTGAAGTGATTCTAACCAGGGTGAAAGGGCACTTAAGAATCCTTGGATCGAGATCAGAATGAAGAACAGTAGATGATCATGAACAATGTGCAATTAAGAATCCTTTCTTGTAAATCAGAGGAGAAACTATAGAAGCTAAGGAGCAGTTAAGAATTCCCTAGCTCAGATATTTTAGGAGAAAACATTTAGAATGTAAAACAATCAAGATAGAGTGCATTTAAGAAATTTCTAAAATATCATTCCTTGTTATACATTTAGATTTTAGAAATTTACACAAAAGATTATGGAAAAAACATAAGGAAAATAACATTGAACATAGGAGAATACTTATTTGTATTTCACTTTCCACAAGAATCCTGTAAAATATCTAATTTTTATTCTTTGATCCAACAAGCCAATCCAGTCATTGAAACAATATAGCTTTTATTTGAGAAAAAATTCTATAGAAATGTCTTAGAATCCACACAAATACTTCAAATGAAGAAGTATTTATACAAATTCTAAACTAAAATATCTTGAAACAATATCAAGATTGGTTTTACAAATATCTCAAACTATTTTACATTAATAGAATTTAAATAAAGGACACTCAAAACTAATGAATCTATTTGGCACTGTATTTATGCATTGAGGGTGAAAAAGAAGGAAATTTCAAATTTGATAGCAACTCTTGATTGATCATGAGGCTTCCAAGTCACTAATTGCCTCCTTCCTTTGTGCATTCTACCCCAGAAATTTTTCAAAATTAGGGTCTAGTGTTACCCTTGTGTTAGCTCCTGCTGCAGCAGGTATTCATTTTTCATGATTGGCATTTCACAGGCCAAATATGTCGTACTTTTCTTGCTGCAATGCTCCATATTTTCTCAAACGGTCTCCAAATGAAGAAGGCTACTTCAAGATTCACTCAATTGCCTTCAAATTTTGTAAAAGTTTTCCTAGTATCGCTACTTTGTTAAAGGGAGGTCCAAACAGTTTAATCTTGGTCTCCCTAGGTTTAAATTTCATGTTTTATAATATAGAGATTGTAAGTCTGTCCAAACAGTTTAATCTTAGCAGACTCCTAGATAGGTAGAGAAACAGAAGAGTCCAACAGTTTAATCTGGGCTCTGGAAGAAATAAGGGTAGTATGTAGATAGGAAAACATCAAAAGAAAAATGTATGATGGGTTTGCAAGTATAAGTGCACCCCCAAGCAAAAGAAGAAAAAATGCTAGGCAAGTAGGCTGGGTAGGTAGTTCTGTAGGCTGTTGAATTGCTGACAAGTTCCAAGCTTGCAGGTATCATATCATGCAGAACATAATCAACAAAAATTTGTAAGCAAAAGGCTCAAATGAGGTATAACTAACTCCCCTGCTTTTCCCCAATCATTAACTAACATCCTCAAAAAGAGGTCAAGATCTGCTTGACACCTCTTTAGTTCATCATCTTCATCACTCTAGTTGAGTAAAGATCTGCTTTACTCAAAGTTGTTCCATGTCTTCTCCCGAAGTATGGTCCTACCCCCCCGCAACAGCCTAAGTTTCCCCCAAACTTAGCGCTTTCTCACCACCTCCACACTAACCACTAACATTATTATGTAGCTCCCTATGTTTCCCATCCCCGTATTAATATTAAGTAAATTCCCCTTTGTAATATTCCCTCCCCCTGGTTGAAAAATAACCATAGCAAGTCCCAGGAATTGTTTAGTTTATCAGAAACTAAACAAGAACCCAACCTCTGAAACCACCTATCGCATACTATGGACTTCTTCCTAAGTATAAAACTTCCCGAAGAAGTCGGACCCCTTCCAAAACATCAAAGGCCCTTCACACCCACTTACTTACCTTTTCCCCCCCTTCAGAGCCGTTTTCGCATCGCAACCTCGCCATCTCACTTTCATGCAAAACATTGCCCATCTGTTTCCCCCGATGCAATATCGAGAAATCGGTGATCGGTGATCGCAAGCGCCGAGTGTCCAATCTGTTCACCCCTCCGTCTCCCCCGATGCGATATCGCAATATCGCATATCTGCAATCGCAAGCACCACACGCCCAACCCAATGATCCCCCTCTTTCCCCGCCGACGCGATATCGCGATATCACCTCAGAGTCTCTTCACCACAGTCCACCAGTACCCCACCACGTCGCGTTGTACCAGGGACCCACTGATGATGTCATCCGCCGTACAGCCGATGCAGTGCTTATGTCAGTAGCCAAAAAAGCCAAAAAAGCTTCGCGTAAGGAGAAAAGTCGCACTTCGGAGCTCCAGATCAAGAAACAGAGGTAGTTTTCGATGTGATTCACGCATCGCTGCGGGAAATAGGCCATTTCGAGGAATCTTCAGGGAATCTTTTGATTGCTGAGCCCACTGCGCGTCGAAAAAGCCTGAAATCGCCTAATCGTGCCAAAGGATCCGGTTTAAAGACAGCAGCAGATCATTCACAGAGTTCAAAGTGTATCAGATCAAATCAGCAGGCTTCAAGCGTGTCAAAGAGTATCAGTCGACAGCGAAAATCATCAATGTAGCGGCAAAGTGTATCAGAGAATATCTTGAGCAGCGGCCCAAAGCAAGAGAAGTTGAATATCTTCTAGCAGATCCATAGGAGGAGAGCAAAAATCACTTGAAGCTCTCAAATCATAATAATTGCACATTCAATTCGCACCAAAGCCGAACTGCAGCCCCAAAGCACATTCACTTCAGCAGCAACGCATCTGGTCCCCAAGGGCCAGCTCGTCACCTGTTCCGATTCAGCTGCCCCCAGCGCAGCCAAAAAGATTTACTTGCATTTATCTCTAGCAGCATTTAGATTTTTTTTTGAAGAGTTCTAAGCAGACCTGTCACGGTCACTTGTAATGATGTCTTTCTGATATTTTGTTTATAAATACCACCCGAAGCGATATTGCAAAGGGTTGGTTGGTTGGTAGTAGTAGTTGTTGGTCAGCTCCAGCAATTTTCTCTGAGTAAAGACTCGCACTGTAACTGTCATATTTTTCATAATCAAAGATTGCTGAAAGCATGGATTGCGAAACAACTTGTTGTTTTCTCTTGGCCAAGGAATGATGACGAAATTCCTGTGTCTCTGCATGATCCAATAAGTTTTCTTCCTCCCTGTTTATTTTATGTTTTTATCATCTTTCCACCATTCTAAGTTGGAGGAATAAAGAATAGCTTAAGATTTGTTTAAGTACACCTTAAGTTCAATTTCTGCATTTTTCGATGTTTTCTTCTGAAACAGTCATGAGCTAGAATTCTCAATTGCTCTAGTTTACCCTATTTCTTTCGTATATGGGTACATGTCTTTGAAATTCTTAACTGCTCCGAGATCCCACTCATCCATTTCTCCCCTTTGTCAGCATGATGAAATGATTCTCTTTTGCCTTTCATCCCTGATGTTCATTCCGTGCTTTCAGCAGTTTGGGTATTGTATCCTGCGTGGCTATCCCGCTCCGTATCCCCTTGTGACCAAGAAAACGCTCGCGTGCCGCAACCTGTGACTCCATGCCCAATGGTTCAAAACTTATAACACCTTATTGTGCCTCTTTACTCGAGAATCCTACCTTCCTCCCAATCACAGTCAACATTCCCTTGAAGTTAGAAAGCTAGCCTAAAATCATCAACTAAGGTTGAATCCAGATCAACTGAGGTTGAATCTAAAGGAGAGAGCCCTCTCCGATTGTAGGTGGGCTAGAACCTGCAGTCAGAAGATTGTTTTGTGGTGACCTCGGCCGTATCCCTAATAGGAGCCTAGGGACAACCTAAGTGATAACACTCTTGTATATCTCAATCCGAGATAGATATGTAAAAAGTGAAAGAGGTTATTGTAGATATGTGTTTAAGACAAACCTCTCTCAGTTTCCCAAAATTCAGCTCCAGCTATTCACAATATTCTCTGAAACACGATGTCAAAAATAGGACTTTACACAGTCCGCAAAATAGGCTGTGGAGACATGCACTTATCTCACTTTTGGTGATACCTGTCTAAAATGTGAGATAGGTTTTTGTAGATTAGCCTTTTAGTAACACACAACTCCTCTATTTTCTCAAAATTCATCTTTAATTGGATGAACTAGTTTCTGAAAAACTATGACTTAAACAGGAAATTTCTAAAGAATGATCCATTTCTGCTTTGATTTCATCTTTTAACCTTAAATTTCTTTTAACTATTTTTCACTTTTATTTTGGATAAGCTTCATTGTTGCTGGTGAAAGTGTTTTCATCTCTGTTTAACCCTTACTGCCTCCATGTTTACTTTTACTGTTTACTTTTACCGCATTGTTTTTTCATCCATCTTCACTTTGACCTGAATCTGTATGCTTTGTAGTTGTCTTCCCTGTTGTTTGTCTTCATGCTAGCTATTTTACTTGACTTGGTCTTCAATCAGATACTCCTTAACCCTGACACACTTTGACTATTCTTTACTGTGTCCTTTTACCTTCACTATATATTTTAGGTTTTTAATGTCTATTTGAACAGTAAATCATTTAATTTCATGTTTCATCTGCTTGTCTTTTTACTATATGTTTTATTTTCCATCTCTGTTTGAATAGATTTGATAAAAATCTCAGAGTAAACAGGTCTTATGACTAGTATTAAGACTGTTTATCCATGGTTGAGGTATTTTGATCGCCCGTAAAATAAAAGAGACTGTTAGGAAAATGTTGGGTTGACAGGGAGGGTCATTAATGGCTTTATAGAGCTTTATAGGTCTATGGAGTGAGTCCAAAGTGCTTTCAGGAGGTAAACCATGCTTGAATTGGTTAGTAGAGGCTTCAGGTGCCGTAAAAGGGTTACACAGGGTTTTACTGCACCAACAGGTGAAAACGAACAAAACTGGGGTTTTCGTGTTTAAACGGGTAAAGGTTTTATTTTTTGAATTTTGGCGCAAAGTGAACAGAAGATAGTTTTTTCATTTAGCGAGTGGGAGGTAAATGGTTTCTATTGCACCACTTATGGGCGCTCGGTGGTATTGGGCAGAGGTCACACGATGCCACTCATCGACGGACACGTAGCATCGGGGGTTGGTGGAAAAAACACTTTTTCGGGTGGGTATAGTTCGGCGGATGGGTTGGCCCAATATGGATAAGAGCTGTCAGATGTGGGGGGAAGCAATCACATGGTGATCGGGTGAGGAAACTACATGAAGGGTAGTGGGGGGCCCGACGGGTGATTAACTGTAGCGGTATCGGGTTAATGATGGATTAAGGTGGGATTATGTCGTCGAGGTGATTAACAAAGGATTTAATTAGGGTTAACGATTGAGGGCGGGATTTTAATATTTTTGAGGGCTAAGGGGTAGCGATATAGTTTATATTTAAAACTAATGGGTGGGGTTATTATATCTATATATATATATTATATATATATATATATATTATATATATATATATATATATATTATATATATATATATATTATATATATATATATATATATACGGGATGATGGATTTTCAGGAATTAATATATAAAAGTTAGAAGTTAATATGAAAACAGCATAAATGAATTGCGCTGAGCATAACTTATTTTCTGTGATTTGTTTGCTTTTCGCATATATGCATTATAACTTAGGCTAAAGTGTTTTGTGGGTTTTTGGGAAAAATGGGTTTTACATGGGGGTAATTACTTTCCATAAGAAAATAGTATTTTAACCTTAGGAAAAGGGGTTTTATTAGGGAAATGAGGGGGAATGAAGGGAGATGAATTTTTTTATGAGGGGGAATCTAGTACTTGTTGTCATTAAGTCATTAAGCCGAGGGTCTGGTCCCTCCAAAATTCAGAGAAATGCTCTAAGCCTCTTTGACTTAAAGGTTTTAAGTACTTTGAACTTTATTTATGGGAAATTAGTAAAGTAAAGGGTTGAAATTAATGGGGGAAGTTAATTAACTGACTTTGTAAATCATTTGCATGCTTGATTGTTCATTCATGTCTGGAAATTTTATGATGAGAATCATAAATATCCTTTTTGTCTAATCAATCATCATACCTCTGCAACCTTTCTTCTACTTACCCATCTACTTTTCCTACCATTTTTCTTCACCTTATTAGGGTGCATTTGAGCTAGAAAACCCTTATCAAATATTTTTCTTTCTCTTTACAATAGTAAATTAACTAAATCTAACCTTATTACATCCATGGGCTCAAATTAAACAGTTGAGCTCCTTTTATTTACTCTACCTATCTAAATATCTGCCAAGGTTACACTGTTTGGCTAGATTTTTATTCTCTATCTATAGACATGAAATTCAAAACATGAAATAGCCAAGTTTAACCATTTTGACTATCATGGATTGTGGCAAGGATCACAAGCTGCACACAATCTTTTATTATGCATAAAAGTGAATTGTAGTGGCCTTTGGACTTGCACACTTTCTTGGTCTTTTTGTTTTTGGGGTTCATATAATTTCATTTTTTTGACTTTCTCTTATTCTTTTTGTCCTTTGATTTATCTTTTAGGACATAACCTCTTTACATTTTTTACTTTTTTATAATATCGAAAAGGTATGTACATATTACAAGGTTTAATCTCAGTCATTCAAAATTATGACTCCTATTGGTATAGGAACCTAATAGTGGCTTCACATGGGGATGGCATTTCCTAGTGAAATGTCAAGAACACCATCGACTAGTAGCCTGATCCATTATGCCAATCCCACACATGTATATGCTCTGTTGTATAATCTTTGTGACTAAAACTTTTGAACTAAGAATACACCCTTTTCTGCAAACTAAAATATGATCTAACATAAACTCACTGCTGAAAACTGAATTTATTCAAACTAAAAACCTACCTACTTACTCTAATCAGCTTTCTAACTACTGTTAGGTAAAACTAAATAGCCAATGCAACCATTCAAGCATCATATACATCGGTGAATTTTGCTGCTTGTGCTTGTTTGTGATTAAAACTGAGGTTCTAAATCCAATTATAACCTTGTCAACAAATGACAAGATAAGGAAATACTTGATTTCCTTTGTTGACCCTAGAAACTGTACAAAAGGATCTTCCAAAATATACACACTATTTTTGAACTATTTTAAGCAACTGTACATCTGTTGTGGATGGCCTCCAGGCCATGAAACTGAAATATCACTTTCACCTTTATCACCTTGCATATTTGCAAACAAGGTTTGTGATGATATTTCTTCTGATTGAAATGTTTGACTAATGAAACCTTTATCATCTTGATCTTGAATCTGATTATTAGTTAATGGAGAAAAATTCTGATTGCATTCACTATCCAATCCATCAGTTATGGGATCATGAAAAACTTGAAAGGATTTCTGCAACTTATTACTCATAAGTTCGAATGGGACTTCAGAAATTTCTACAAGCTTCTCATCCTTTTCTTTATAGTTTTCATACCACATTTCCTTTAAAAATTGAAATTATTCATAACATAGTGGTATAGAACTTTCTTGTATTATTTGATCAGGTGTTTCAATGGAATTTGACAACTATAATTGTGAAACTGAAGGATCTTGATAAGGAATTTTATTGTCTTCTTTGTTGTTAATGTCAATACCTAAAGATTGCTGATTTTTTATTACTTTAAAGTTTTCTCTGATGAACTGAAAGGAAGCAAAACAAAGAAGCAAAGAAGCTTCACTTATTTCCAAATTTTCTGCACTTTCTTCCTCTTTCATTGCTGATATGAATAAGATGATCATTGTTTTCAAGCTGATGAAACTGAATTTCCTTATTCACCAAACTAGTTTACGATTGCTCTATAAAGTTACTTTGGATTTGAAGAACATAATTATCATCATACTGATTGTTATCACTCAGGTTGTTCCCCAAAACTTGTGAGAAAAAGGAATACGACCGAGGTAACCACTAACCAATCTTTTAGATGCAATTTCTGGCTAAACTGCATCCAGAGAGGGCTATCTCTTTATCATTTAGCTTTGTTTTGAGGTTTTTTAGGCTAGTTATGATGTACAGGGTTTTGTTTTAAGTTTGTTGGATGGTGATCTTAAACAGAGTTGGGATGCAAGCATGAAATAGTTTATTCCATTGGGAAAATGGAGTCTATGAGGATGAACTATTGAGTGTGTTTTCTTTGATAAAGGGCAATACTACAGAGCAAGATAACTGGCCTTGGAACAATTTTAAAATCTGGAAATTGATGGAATGTAAGCCAGTGGATGAAGGGCAGTTAAGAATCCTTCATCATGTTGGTAGAGGGAAGTGCATGGATATTATCAAGGAGCAGTGAAGAATTCCTTGGTAATATTCAAAGTGAAAGAACCAGTGGAAACAGGAGCAGGTAAGAAATTCTGTTTATGCTAGTTCTGAAGAAAACATAATTAACAACAGAGATTGAACAGAGAGTGTATTTAAACAAATTTTGGGTTATTATTTTTCCCTGTTACTAAGATTATGAAACATATATGAAATTTGCAAACACAGAAAACACCAAACATAGTTTAGAACAACTTATTGATCCATAGAAAGACATAGGAAATCTTAGAGTTACAACGCACTCCAGAGAGGAAATCACCAACCTTGAATACATCTCTTGGGGAGGTATTTATACAAAAGAGAGTTGCAAAATATCTTGTGGATAAGATATCAAGCAATAACTTCCTCCACCTACTCTGACAAGGGAAATAAATGTAGGAATGAATGCAGGAGTAATTGTTTCTGTGCTGGATGCTTTAACTGATAAGATATGTTTCACTTTTTAACTCAGGAAGTCGGCTAGTATCTGTGTCTTTACTTTGCATTCCTGCATTGTTGTCCCAACCCTTTCATCTGTGCTTGATTCTACTTTAATGCATTCTAGTACCCGCTTGACTCCTTCCTCTATTGTTTTTTTCCTTTCTGATATGTGCCACGTGCTTTGACATTGAATTAAATGCAGATGATAAAGGAAAATTGGAATTACCTTGCTAAAACTTCTAGCATGTTCTGCCACCATTGGTTTGTTGGCAACTGATGTCTTTGTATTTTTATTAGTGTTTCATTAGCTTCAGTATACCTGTCGAAGTTGTGCTGGACTTCAAAAAGATGATTTATTTCATGTTCAATATAGAACAGATTTTCCAATTTGTCATATAAGCTTTGTCCAGAGGGAGGTCTTGTGTCTTCTGAAGTGCCTGATGATGCTGTGATCTGATTGGCAACATATGTGTTTACCCTATGAGCATATTGTTGATGTGTTAACAGGCTTTGATTGCTGGTTAATAAACTGGGTAGACCCTTCTGCTACAAGACTGTAAACTTCTCTGTGAAGGCATTTATCTCCATTTGCATTTTTTGGCACTTCCTTTCCAAATTCTGTCTAAAATTCCTCATAGTTAGCACCTTTTTCACTGTCAAAATGGTGCATGTTCTGTCCTTGATCTCCAAAGTTGCTAACTGCTCTCTGGTATGAGTATTCAAAAAATGGATTAGTCTATTGGCCTACTCAGGTATGTTTCCCAATGATGCCCTGGCCCTTTGAATTTCCACTTGGGCCCTTTCTATCAATTCTATTTGTTCATGGATTGTTTGAATTGATTGCCATTGGTCAGTGATAGACTGGCCAATTTTGGTCCACAAAATTGTTTTAATGTCTCCTAGAAGTTTATGCAGGGTGAGATCCTTTTCCAAGGATTTCACCTTCTTCTCCAAGGCCTTTACCTCTCTAGTTTTTTCTGCCACTGTTATCTTAGATTTGTCATAACTTACCTCTAGTTTGGCTAGTTTTTCTTTTGCCTCTTTAAGCTCTGACATTTGTACCTATAACTCTTTTACTGCTTTCAGCAATTCTTCCATGCCCATGCTGGTATCTGGCCTTGTTGTTGTTGCTGAAGCTGAGGTACCTGCTGTTGATGCTAGGACAGTAGGAGGGACTGCTGCTGTAACTATGGGGGGAGCAGTTGTACCTATTGGATCTGTTTCAGGTGGCTAGGAGGTCGACTCTCCCTGCTTCTCTCTCATTGCTTTCTCCGATGCCTGCTCTGTTTCTGCTAATCTCTCATTCATCCTTATTAGTAAACTTACCATGTCCTCCTCTTCTTTCTGTTGTGCAATTTCTGTGCTTTGTGGGTGCATTATAATTGGCAGCTTTAATTGCTTTTTAAGGGCTGCAATGTCCTCCTCCTTCTTCTTTATTAGTGCTTTGATGCCTTTTGCATCCTTAGGATTATGCCCGAGCTCGATGATAATTTCTTATAAGGACTTAATCTTGTTGTCCTTAGCTAAGGAGGAAGCCTTTTCCAATTCTAATTGGGAAGAGGTATTGTGCAACGAATTTTGCAGTTTGTGAGCGAGCAATGCCTGGTCTACCAAGGTGAAGTACACCATCTCCCCAGTTTGCTTATGTAATTCAATCTAGTCAATTGGGTGGATATCTTTAGAGAAAACTTCCAGATTAGTTCTAATATAATCAACAGCTGATTGTGGTCGCTGTGTCTTGGGCTTGAAATGACTAAGGATCATTTTCTTTTCCTGAATACCATAAGTAGCCATTAGCCTTTGTTGATTGGTGGGTGTTGTCCTCATTAGATGATTATAAAGTTGCATCCTTACTGGATCATTTTTTGCTTTTATTTCAATGAAAGTTTTCTTGATATCTGAGCTTTACTTGCTTTGAGGCCTGGTGGATGAAACTTCCATGCTATGTTGCCTCTCTAGCTCTTGCTGGAATGAGCTAGTTGATGTGCCAGCTAGTGGAGAAGTTTGTTGCTCGGTCCTTTGCTCATCTCTCGTGCTGCTTGTGGTATCTTCCAAAAATTCCTCCTCAAAATAGGGATTCAATCTCTACCTCTTATCTCCCAGTTGTTCTGCTAGTCCATTGGCAGGGGTATCCTCTTCTCTATCTCTCTTTCTGCTCTTTTCCTCATTTTGAGCAGTTTGTAGTACAGGGGCTTCTGGTGCCTTGGTTTGAGCTAGGGGAACTTACCCTTGACCCTGTTCTTTTGATGTGGTAGGCTGATCTGCCATTGTTTTCTTTTATGTATCCATCAACTCCTTGTCATTTGCTGCTGTAGAACTGGCCTTTTGTGATGTTTGTTGTTAGCTCTCAGCAAAAGATGTATCACCTCCAATGTGTTGGGGCAGCTTGAAGGATACCTATCCAAAAGAGTCCAAGTCAAGTGTTTTTTCAATCTCTTTCATTTCCTTTTCCAATTTCTCTTCTTCAGTTATCTCTTCAACTAATGTGCCCTCTAGCCACTCTTGTTGATTAGCATATTGTTGGATTTCAAGGATTTTACAATGAACATATGCTGGCAGCTTATTTTTCACTTTCCTATAACTTATGAAATTATTGGGGTCATATGGTTCCCAATAGAAACTATGTTTTAGCTTGAGTCTGTGCCCTAAAATATCATCAACCTCTTGCCAGGGTCCCCTTTTATTGAAGGTGAAAGGGCCCTGTTATTTTCTTATTTTGACTTGTGCCATTTTCTTGTCCTCACAGAAATGGATTACATCTGCTTGGATAAATTGTCTGAAGTATTCCAATGCAAACAATCACATTGCCACATATTTTGGCAATTTGTAGGGGCACAGCTCATAGCCATATATTCAGATCACAGTGTGATTCTGGTAAAATTACCAGTCACCTCTACTATAGCTCTTGGAGAGCTGTAGAATTCTCTGCATTTCACCAGAAAGTCTATCTGGAGGACTTGTCATCAGTAAAGAGGTGGCTAGATATATGAATAGATCAATGAATTCACAATAAGTATAAGGAGAGTAGTAAACATGGTGGAAGACTAAGGTCGAGAAGATTACAGACCTTCGCTCCCCTTTTAAATCCAATTTTCTGAGGGGAATTTGAAAACTATCTGGCTGATAGTAGAGCAACAAATGATATATGTATGATGTGTATTTAAACACTCTTTCTTTGTCCATGCTCATGAATTTCTCATGGATCTTATCAGCTATGAAGGTGGCATAATCACACCAGACAACCGGGGGTTGTCCTGGAGTAAAGATAGATAAGAGGACCAATGTGGTTTCATCTACATACTCACTAGTTTTGAATCCCAGGATGTAGGCTATCATGTCAATAATAAATTTTCCTCCTTCATTAAACCATGAGTCTAGATATGGAGGAGGTTCCTGAGGTTGATAATTTGGTTTCATAAATAATTAGCCTATTCTAGTTATTTCTGAACTTGGCAATTTGGCACCTTGGTCAAGCAAAAGTCCCAAGGAGAGAGGAGTCAATGGCCCAGTTGGCTTAAAATGCATCATCTCATTTATAGATTCAGGGGTAATATAAAATAGAACTGTTCCAAAAGGAGACATCACTGCCCTTTGAGTCGGCTCATAATTGGCATGGCATTGGTGAATGAGCTCAGGAAAAACATTGACACAAGGGAGGTAGTACATGGGCATATTGGACTCCCAAATTCCAAAGGTATCAGCTTTGTTTCTGTAGCTATTCTTGATCTCACAGAAGGACTGGAGATGAGATTTGTTACCCATTATGTCATTAATCTGGAAATCCTTGTCAGCTAGGGGTAACCATTCAAGTTCTTTATGTGGAGCATTGAGAGGGGCCACATTGAGGGCCACTGGAGCAGGGGCTTCCATCTTATAAATTCTCTTGTGTTTTTAATTGGATGTGCGTCTTTACAACAACAGTGGGTAAATTAGTGGTTCTGGGGCCTTTTTCAGTTGATTTGCAGATTGGAGCATTTTGTTTTGACTTGCTAGGTAGAATTTGTAGCAGAAAATGAAGCTTGGAGAGTTTTTTCAGCAAGGAATGGGTAGAAATAGTTTCAGGGCCTTTCCTTCGGCAATCACAGACTAGATTGAACTCGAGCTCAGCTTAATGGGTGAAATTTGTAGAGGAAGACGGAGTTGGCAGGTTTTTTAGTAAAAAATTGGGCAAAATAGTGGTTTCAGTGGGCAATTTTGCAGGTATTTTGACGAATGTAACTCAAATTATGGCATTTTTTCGAGAATTAACATAGAAAACTAGAAAACAGGGTTCGAGAACAAAATTCATGTAAATACTTATTTTAACGGTGAAATGTGCGAGTTGCAGGTGGCAAACCGAGCTGAAGGGCCGAACTGTGCAGCAAATTAGCTGGGTGGTGGAATGTTTGGTCGAATGGCTTTTGTTGAATGCAAATTGGCATGCAGACGTCACACAGAGAAGACAAAAAAAACAAGCGAAAATGACACTTTCACCTCCTTTTAACGAAAATTTTGACTT
Organism: Pinus taeda; assembly: GCA_000404065.3. NCBI lineage: Eukaryota > Viridiplantae > Streptophyta > Pinopsida > Pinales > Pinaceae > Pinus > Pinus taeda. The sequence continues at coordinate 59,974 of APFE030396890.1, read as the reverse complement.
TGGCGGGTTTTGGCATATTTTTGTCGGATGATGTCATCGTGACGTGTAATTTTGTCGTGTAGCGGGGGACGTGGCAATGACGTGACGCTGATGTGGTGGTGACATCAGCTGATGACAAGGAGGTGAGGTGGCAGCCATCGTGAGTGTTTTCGTGGACGAGGACGTCAACGGTGGGAAGCGAGGGTAGTATATGGTATTATCGCACCACTTTTTGGGAAGCGGCGGTACTCAGTGGGGGGGTTGCGATACAGCTGGGCGGGTGACGCATGTCCCCTGTACGGCGGTGAAACTGCCATTTTCCCAGAACATAAACTTTGGGCATCGGGGGGATCGCAATACAATCGTACACCGTAGAATCTAAGAGCCTGGATCTAACAATGGACGGGACATGAAACTGGAGGGTAGCTATGGGGCGGGTCTCGCCGCATAAATAAACATTTTTATAAAGTTTTGTGGGTATTTTCTTTGTTATCGGGGTCTGTGGGTTGGTTATTCATTTAACCAAATGTTAAATGAAAGCCAATGCTATATGCGCGCAAGGGGTTATTATAAGGTTCCAAGTGAACCTATAATTCCTGAAGAACTTTAATATATGGCTATATCGCCGAGGGTCGGGATATTAGTTTTTTAGGGGTTTTTTATGTATTTTTATATATAATAGGGGCAGGGAAACATTATATAGGAGCTATATAATAGAGTTAGGATGTTAATATGAATAAATGCTAAGTTTATAGAGTGAAAAACTTAGGCATGGGGGAATGAAAGGATACCAAGTTATGAAGTTTGGGAAACTTGGTATAATGGAATAAAAACATTTTACATAAGATATGTGGCTTGTTTCTCCTAGGTGAAAACACAGTTTCACTTAGTTTTTTCCATGAAATGAAGTGGACTAAGGGCAATGAGCAGTTCTCATTGTCCTTGGGGGGATGTTAGTAAGTGTTCTTGGAAAAATGAGGAGGGAAATTGGTCATTCTCCATTTGTTTTATAAACACCTTGCCATAGCACCTTATGATATTTATGAGATGAAACCTGTTTCAAAGGACCAAATTGCTCATAAACCTGCTTCTGCAACATCAAAACTGCCTACCCAGCCTAGTATACCTAACATTTTTTCTTCATTTTCAATGGGTGCACTTGAACTAGCAAACCCTGATTCTCTTCTTTTCTTTTAGCTGCCCTCCTATCTAAGTCTACCCTTATCTCTTCCCAGGGCCCAGATTAAGAAGTTGGGCTCCTTTGCTACTCTACCTATCTACTCATCTACCAAGCTTGAACTATTTGGACAGACCTTTGTTCTCTATTCTAAGACAAGCAAATTCAAACATGAACTTGGCCAAGATTAAGCTGTTTGGCCAATCACAAGCTATGATAAGAGTCAAGCAACTGTACATAGTGAAATTCTTCAAAATATGGAACCTTTGCAACATGGAAAGGATGAACATATTTGGCACTTCTCCAGTCAATCATGAAAAATGAAACCTATTGGTATAGGAATCTAATAGTGGCTCCACTTGGGGATGGCTTTTCCTGGTGAAAAGTCAAGAACAGCAGGTCAGATGGCCTTATATTCAATTCTTGTTGTATTCTGAAATCTCTTCTTTGTTGTACACAAACTAGTGCCTCTGCAATATCTATAAATTTCTCATGAATTGATTCAAATAGTTGCAGCTCTATTTAGGATACTCTGTCTGAATATTTTTCATCATTTTCACAGCTCCCAAGTCTGCTTCTTTAGCTTCTTCTGATAAACTCAAAATGCAATACCCAAAGCTGGCACAATTCCTTGTCTTTTCCTCAAAATTTGCTGCAACTTATTCCCTATCTTGTTGTTGTAATAAACTGCAAAAAGTAAACACTGTTATGTACAAATTAAAGTGTTGATATCTTTAACAAAGTGGATCAAAATAGTGCTTCAGCATTCGGCCATTGACTGGTCCATCATCTGCCTCTGTACCATCCAAGCTTTTCAAAAAGTAGGTGTTGTTTCCTTGTATAGTCTGAATGATAAATGGTCCTCTCCACAAGAAATCAAATTTTCCATGTTTTCCCCTATCTTCTCTCCTAGAATCCCACTTTAAAACTTTATCCCCAATGAAGAAATTCTCTGCTTTGGTTCTTTTATCAAATGTCTTTTTAAGATTTTCTTGTAGAACTTGATCTCTTTGATAGAAGTCCTCTCTTGTCTGCTGCAAGTGAATAGTTTGATTGATCCTTCTCTGAATATCATTAGGTTCTGCCTATATCTCTTGTAACAACTTTATCACTGGGATTCCCAAAGAAGAAGGGAATACTACCTCCATTCCATAAACAAGCTCATACGGACTTGTGCCAATGGATCTTTTAGTAGTCATTCTATCCGCCCATAGTGCATTGACAAGCTTTTTATGCCAATTCTTTTTGTTCTCCTCTAAGATTTTCTTAATGATGTTGATCAGGCTTTTATTGAAGGATTCAGGTAGACCATTACCTTGCGAGTAATAGGCCGTGGAATGGCCTAATGTAATGTGGTATTTATGGAAAAATTTGATCATTCTCTTGGATTTAAAAGCAACAGCATTAACTGTAATAATATTCTCCGGGCATCCAAACCTAGACAAGATGTTGGTCTCTAAAAATTGCATGATTACTGAGTCATTGGCTTGCCTACAAGGGATGGCCTCTATCCACTTGGTAAAATAGTCTGTAACAGTCAAAATCCATTTATGCTGGCCAGAGGATGCAGGGTGGATTTCCCCAATGAAGTCTAAACCCCTTTATTGAAATGGTCTTTCAGTGGAAATGGGTTTGAGGGGCAGGGGCATCAACTTTTTCTTGCCTTCAAAAATATGGCATTTGTGGCAAGAAGTTACATATTTCTTTACATCAAAAGGTAGGGTGGGCCAATAAAATCTAGCCCTTAGGATTTTGTCAGCAGTTGATTTCCAATATAAATGTCCACCACAATCCCCTGCATGAAACTCTTTAAGTACTTTGTCAGTTTCTTCTTTGATTAGACAATTTAATAAAACACCTTCATGATTTTTCCAAAAGAGAGCATGATCTAAAATACAGAACTTGGAAGCCTTCATTTTCAAAAATCTTTTCTTAGTTCTAGATAATCCTGGAGGAGCTTGTAGGTTTAATAATACAAAACATATGTCAACATACCAAGGTGATTGTAAAAAGGCTTGATTGATATGTGGAGTCGCCATCTCCTGCTCATTATCTAGTTGATTTATGTCAAGGGCTTGAAAGTTGGTTTCAGTCATGAGTTTAGCTAGCCCTTGTCCTTTTATCAGTTTTGTTGGTTTGATTTCAATGTCATATTCTAGTATGCTAGCTATCCATTTGCCCCTTTTTCCTTCAATTCCTTCTTGGGTTAGGATGTCTTTAACAACAGTGTTGGACACATAAACAATCACATGAGAATACAAGATGTAAACTCTAAAGTCCTTGATGGCCTTTACAAGTGCATATTCTTGTTTCTCCATGATTTGATATTTGAGTGGAGCATCTCTAAGTGCCTTTCTAAAGAAGGCTATGGGTTTTTCACATCCCTTGTCATATTTTTGAAGCAAAATAGCAGCAATTGTATGTTCTGATGCAAATGAGAATATGATAAAGTCCTTGTCAAAATTGGGGCTTGTGAAGACTAGTGTTTGAGTCAAAGCTTTTTTTATTTCTTCAAAGGCTTGCTTAGCTTCTATTGTCCACTTAACCTTGGAATCCTTTTTCAGCAATCTTATCAGCTCAGCCAGGTTTGGTATGAATCTTCTTAGAAAATTGATCTTCCCCAAAAAGGCTTGTAGTTCTTTGATGTTTCTAGGGTCAGGGACTTGCAAGATAGCTTGTATTCTATCTGGATCAATTCTAATGCCTTCTTTAGAGATGATATGGCCCAATAATGTTCCTTCTTCTAGGCCAAACAATGATTTCTTTGGATTCAATGATATACCATATTTTCTACAAATTAAGAATACCTGCCTGAGATGATCTAGGTGTTCTTGATCTGATTTGGAAAAAGTTGTAAGGTCATCTAGGTAAATGACTAAACAATCATGGATTTCTTTAGCAAAGGCTATATCCATGGCTCTTTGAAAAGTTTCTCCTGCATTCTTGAGTCCAAATGGCATTTTTACATATTTGAATGTTCCCCAAGGGGTTGTGAAAGCAGTTTTATCTTGGTCATCGGGGCGCATTAGGATCTGATTGAAGCCTGAAAATCCATCTAATAGTGATATCCTTGAAGCACCTACTACCCTTTGTAGAATGTGATACATTTTGGGTAAGGGGTAGTTGTCCTTTAAAGAGACTTTGTTCAAATTTCTCAAATCAACACACAGCCTAATCTCCCCTGTCTTCTTTCTAGTGGGCACCAAATTTGAAACCCATTCCGAAAATCTGATTGGAGCTATAATTCTAGCTTCATACATTCTCTTAATTACTTTCTCAATCAAAGAGAGGAGCACAGGGTTGACCCTCCTAAGTTTCTGTTTGAAAGGTTTTTGGTTTTCCTTGAGAGGTATAGTGTGTTGGATAACAGATGTATTATAAGACTTTAGGTCCTCATAACTCGATGCAAAAACATCTTGAAACTCTTTGAATGGTTCAACATACTTCAGTTTTTGGTTAGGGGGCAGAGCTTTGGACAATTTTATGATTTTAGGATTCCCTGCAGTTCCTATATTACAGTCCTCAATTTCTGTGTTTAATGGCTGCATTTTAGGTTTCCTAGAAATGTCATTTGAGTCAAAAATGTCTTCCAAAGGGGTGAGGCCCGTAGGTAAAAAATTGTCCTTCAAATTAATGACTTCACATTCTACTTCAATGGCATCCTCACATTCTTTTTCTTCAAGTTTCTTTAAATATGTTTTAGCAAACTTAGTGGGATGTAGAATTTGGTTTGCTGTCTCAGCAGAAATATGTGTCTCAACTGTGTCTATTTGATCATTTTCACTTGCAGAGCTTGTATCTATTTTTTTGTTGGAAAACTCTTCTTTGAGGGTTAGGAAATTATTGATTTGAGTGTCATTATCAAAGACTTGCCAATTTTTTACATTGTCTGGAACACCTGGTCTGTGTTTGATTTCAGCTGTGAAAAGATGAGCAAGACCAAATGGCAGCTTACAAGTACTGGCAAAGGTTGCTAGGCTATGAGCATGTAAATTTTGATTCCTTGGGATTTTGGTGAGTTGGGATTCTAGAAAGTTGTTGAGAATTTCAATTGTTTCCCCTCTGTATGATATCAATCTAATGTCATTTGTGACAAAGTTACCTTTCATTTGCTGAATTATCAAATCAGAATCTCCTAAAATTGATATCCTATCCACCCCTAGGCTTTTGATCACTTTGAGCCCGAGCAGAAGGGCTTCATATTCGGCCATGTTGTCAGTGCATCTGAAATTCAATCTATATGCATGCCCTTCAGCATAGTCATTTTTCATGTTGTGAATCCAAATGCCTACCCCTGCTCCTAGCTTATTAACAAATCCATCAAACTCTAGATACCATAGGATTTCTTGTTTAGAACTATTATCAGGAAGTGTCTCAATCTGTTTAGCAGACAGATTTGGATCTTCATTTTCTTTTGGTGTTTCTTGTGTGACTACTATATGACTGTTCTCAGAGACTTCTTGAATTTGAACTGTGGGTTTTTCACCTAGGAATTTATTCTGGTTTAATGCCAAAATTTTAACATCAGTTGGGGTATGAATCTCAGTGTTGTACAAGATGAAAGAATCCATGTCGGAGTGCATGGAATAAATGGGAAAGTTTTGGGGTTTTTCTTGGCTGCTAACCACATACTTCATCAAAGTTTCTCTATATAATCTCTTTGGCTGGCCAAAGACTGAGATGGTGGCATAAGACATGTAAATTTGCAAATATCTTTGAAGCTTGGCACCCCAGGATCTAGATAACACCATTCCATATTTGGGTGGAATATCAGCCACCACCACATCCATTAAAATTGTTTTGGCTGGATATTGGACTAATGATACACACAGATCTTTGATAAAGCCTAGACATCTAACTTGGTTGGAATCAAATGAGAATAGGTCTTTGTATGGTCTAGTTATGTCAAGCTCTAATTTTTCCATCACATATTTGGGCATCAAGTTATGAGAGGCCCCAGAATCAAACATTGCATTATGAAGTATCTTATCATGTATATTTAAGCTGACATAGAAAGGAGGAACTCCTCCATCTACCGATTTTCCATTTGCTTCAGGGCCAAATATGGGTTCTCGTTGATCATCAAGGACATTCACTAAATATTTGTTTTCTTAAATCTGTAATGATCTGCTGATTTGTTCTCTAAAAACTTCACGTCTAGCCAATTCAGACAGTGGGCTGGCTATTTTTAACTTACTTATTTCAGTTTCCAAATTGAAAGGTTTTTCTGTTTGTATTTGATATTTCGGGCAGTAAGGTTATCCTTGTTGAAAAGACAAACCATGCAGGCTGGTAGAATGATATGTTAGTGGAAAACCTGTGATCTTTTTATGAAACCAACGTTTCAGACTAGCTAGGTGAGTCCATCATCAGGGCAATGAGATCAGTTTTTTTGAGAAGAGAGTCGTGAAAATTATGGAGCTATACATAGTTGTTTAAAAAGAAATTTAACATCTATTTGTGTTATAATGTCGACTTGATTCATAATTATTTAATTAATTAATTAATTGAATTTTTATTTTTATTTTGAATTTATTTTTATTATTATTTTTTTAATCTATTATTTTTATATTTAATATTATTTATTATTATAATTATTCTCTAATTTATTATATTTTATTTGCTAATTATTATTATGGTTTATATATTAATATTAATATATAAAGATATATATTTTTTATTTTTTTTATTTATTTTTATTTGTTATAATTTATTGTATGTTATATAATGAATACTTGATTTGAATAGTTAGAAAGTATCGGATTAATTAATGTTTTTTCATTCTATTTAATAAGGGTTTCCAGGTGCTGCTTAATTTAAGACCATCATCCCTATTCATGCTATTGGAGGATTTCTCAATTTCAATTGCCTCTTTCACTCTTCTTTTTAAATAATGGTCTTCCTTGTGGACTAATTTTGCTTGTTCCATGCAGATATAATGTGAGGAGAGACATGCGTGCTCTGCTAGACCTGATTTTTCCGACCTATTTCTTGTAATATCATTAATGTGTTCTTTTAATCTTATTCCAAACGATCTTCCTGTTTCATCTATATAAACTTTACCACAAGAACAGGGAATCGAGTATACTCCTTTGTGATTTTTGGGTCTAATAAGTCCTTAGCAAACTCAAGCATGTTTCTTAGGGTGTGGGGGGGGAGTGAAAGCAACCATAATGTTATGCTTGGCGAGAACTCTACTAATTTTATCTATGGTTCATTTAATATAGGGTAAGGAGATTCTAGGGTTTTCAAGAGATTTTCTTTTTTGTTTATTGGTTATGGAATCTTTAATTACTTTTTGGATAATGTGCTCTTGATAGCCATTGTTTACAAAGACCTCATGGAGATGGTTAAGTTCTTCCTCTAAGTGTTCAGGGTCAGAGATTCTAGAGGCTCTGGTGCCTATGGTTTTGATGAAATCAATTTTTTGTTTCGGATGGTGATGGGAATTTGAATGAAGATATCTGTCAGTGTGTGTCTATTTTCTGAAGACTTGGTGACTTAGTTTGCCATTTTTCTTAGTAAGGAGGACATCTAAGAAGGGGAGCTGGTTGTCTTTTTCAATTTCAATAGTGAATTTTATGTGTTTAGAGAGGCTGTTTATATGAGATAAAAATTCTTTAAGTAAGCCATCTCCGAGTCAAATCCATCAAGGAATTTGATCAAGGCTAAGTCTAGTGGTGGTCTAAGATTCTGAGGGATGGCATTGTACACATTGTTAAATCTCGCACAATAATCTTGGACACTTTCTTGTGGGCCTCTTTTCAAGCTTTCATATTCTGATAGGATATGTAATGGGTCCTTTTTCTTTTCCCATATATTCATGAACATACGATAAAGGGCATCTGAGTTAGCAATGGTATTTGCAGGAAGTGCCCTAAACCAGGTCCTTACATCACCAGTTAAGCTCAGGATGAAAAATTTTCATCCTGACATCATCATCATCAATTTCATAGTTTTCAAAATAGTCTATCATCTTCTTGGTATGTTGTTGAGTTGTATACGTTCCAGTACCATCAAAATAGGTGATTTTGTTTTGATAGTCTTAGGGCATAGCCCTTGGATTTGTAGGTAACTGCAAGGGAGCATATCGATTTGCCATATTGACAGGTAAAAATGGGACAGCTAGAAGCATAGGGATAACAGTTGAGATAAGTGTTGTGGATGGAGGAGTGGAAAAGAGGTTTTGGAGTGATGATGGTGGACTAGAAAAAGTAGCAGAGATAGGAGAAAGGACTGGTGATTTTCCAGCAGTAAGCTCAGTTTGGATAGGGTTTTGCTGAGGTGTATTAAGGTTTAACTCAACAGAATTTTCTTGATTTTCTTGGATTCTAAGGCTCTTAGGGATTAAATTAGGATTGTCAAAGATAGCTGGAGGATTTGGATCTGGGTTTGACCTAGTATACCGAACTTTCTTCCTTGGAGCCAGCTTCCAAAAATATATTGTTGGTATTTTCTAGGAATATTTGGAGGATACAAGTTTTGACAATATCTTGAAGGAAGCCTTTGAAATATAGAGGGCGTTGGGCTTTCCTTCAGGTATGTTCGAAACAAGGAAACTAATCAAATGTTTGAGAAAGTTTTTTAAAGCCTAAAACTAGACTGGAGATAGACTGAAGTAGCTTTTATTTACTCCTATGATTGCATAGCAAAAACAATTTCAAAGGTTGCCTAGCTAACCTTAGGCTCCATCTGTAGTTTTAGAATTTAGACAGCAGTAACAAACATTCATTCAGGTCCCCAGTGGAGTCGCCAATGATGTTATCACTCAAGTTGTTCCCCAAAACTTGTGAGAAAAGGGAATACGGCCGAGGTAACCACTAACCAATATTTTAGATGCAATTTCTAGCCAAACTGCATCCAGAGAGGGTTCTCTCTTTATAATTTAGCTTTGTTTTGAGGTTTTTTAGGCTAGTTATGATGTACAGGGTTTTGTTTTAAGTTTGTTGGATGGTGATCTTAAATAGAGTTTGGATGCAAGTCTGAAACAATTTATTCCATTGGGCAAATGGAGTCTATGAGGATGAACTGTTGAGTGTGTTTTCTTTGATAAAGGGCAATACTATAGAGCAAGATAACCGACTTTGGAACAATTTTAAAATCTGGAAATTGATGGAATGTAAGCCAGTGGATGAAGGGCAGTTAAGAATCCTTCATCATGTTGGCAGAGGGAAGTGCATGAATATTATCAAGGAGCAGTAAAGAATTCCTTGGTAATATTCAAAGTGAAAGAATCAGTGGAAACAGGAGAAACTAAGAATTCCTATTTATGCTAATTCTGAAGAAAACATAATTAACAACAGAGATTGAACACATAGTTTATTTAAACAAATTCTGGGCTATTCTTTTTCCCTGTTACTAAGATTATGAAACATATATGAAATTTTCAAACACAGAAAACACAAAACACAGTTTAGAACAACTTATTGATCCATAGAAAGACACAGGAATTCTATAGTAGGCCCCAGAACATCAAATCCACATTCATATGGTCTAGCAACAGTGAACTTCAACAACCTTTGTATTAAAAATCTATGAGTTACAGGGAAGTCCAGAGAGGAAATCACCAACCCCGAATACATCTCTTGGGGAGGTATTTATAAAAAACAGAGTTGCAAAATATCTTGTGGATAAGATATCAAGCAATAACTTTCTCCACCTACTCTGACAAGGGAAATAAATGTAGAAATAAATGCAGGAGTAATTGTTGTTGTGCTAGCTACTTTAACTGATAAGATATGTTTGACTTTTTAACTCAGGAATTCGGCTGGTAGCTGTGTCTTTACTTTGCGTTCCTGCATTTCTATCCCGACCCTTTCATCTGTGCTTGATTCCGCTTTAATGCGTTCTAGTCCCTGCTTGACTCCTTCCTATGTTGTTCTTTTCCTTTCTGATATGTGCCACGTGCTTTGAAATTGAATTAAATGTAGATGATAAAGGAAAATTGGAATTACCTTGGTAAAACTTCCAACATGTTCTGCCACCATTAGTCTGTTGGCAACTGATGTCTTTGTATTTTTATTAGTGTTTCATCAACTTCAGTATACCTGTAGAAGTTGGGTTGGACTTCAAAAAGATGATTTATTTCATGTTCAATATAGAACAGATTTTCCAATTTATCATATAAGCTTTGTCCAGAGGGAGGTCCTATGTCTTCTGAAGTGCTTGATGATGTTGTGATCTAATTGGAAACATATGTGTTTACCTTGTGAGCATATTGTTCATGTGTTAATAGTCTTTGATTACTAGTTAATAAACTGGGTAGACCCCTCTACTGTAAGACTGTAAACTTCTCTATGAAGGCATTTATCTCCATCTGCATTTCTTGGCACTTCCTTTCCAAATTGTGTATAAAATTCCTCATAGTTAGCACCTTTTTCACTATCAAAATGGTGCATGTTCTGTCCCTGATCTCCAAAGCTGCTAACTGTTCTCTGGTATGAGTATTCAAAAAATGGAATAGTCTATTGGCCTGCTCAGGCATGTTTCCCAATGATGCCCTAGCCCTTTGAATTTCCACTTGGGCCCTTTCTATTAGTTCTATTTGTTCATGGATCATTTGAATTGATTGCCATTGGTCAGTGATAGACTAGCCAATTTTGGTCCAAAAAATTGTTTTAATGTCTGCTAGAGGTTTATGCAGGGTGAGATCCTTTTCGAAGGATTTCACCTTCTTCTCCAAGGCCTTTACCTCTCTAGTTTTCTCTGCCACTGTTATCTTAGATTTGTCATAGCTTACCTCTAGTTTGGCCAGTTTTTCTTTTGCCTCTTTAAGCTCTGACATTTGGACCTCTAGCTCTTTTACTACTTTCATCAATTCTTCCATGCCCATGCTGGTATCTAGCCCTGTTGTTGTTGTTGAAGCTGAGGTACCTATTGTTGATGATGGGATAGTAGGAGGGACTGCTGCTGTAACTGTGGGGGGAGCAGTGGTACTTGTTGGAGTTGTTTCAGGTGGCTGGGAGGTTGACTCTCCCTGCTTCTCTTTCATTGCTTTCTCCAATGCCTGCTCAGTTTCTGCTAATCTCTCATTCATCCTTATTAGTAAACTTACCATGTCCTCCTCTTCTTTCTGCTGTGCAACTTCTGTGGTTTGTGGATGCAGTCTAATTGGCAGCTTTAATTGCTTTTTGAGGGCTGCAATGTCCTCCTCCTTCTTCTTTATTAGTGCTTTGATGCCCTCTGCATCCTTAGGATTATGCCCAAGCTCAATGATAATTTATTCTAAGGACTTAATCCTGTTGTCCTTAGCTAAGGAGGAAGCCTTTTCCAATTCTAATTGGGAAGAGGTATTGTGCAACGAATTTTGCAGTTTGTGAGCGAGCAATGCCTTGTCTGCCAAGGTGGAGTACACCATCTCCCCAGTTTGCTTATGTAATTCAATCTAGTCAATTACGTGGATATCTTTAGAGAAAAATTCCATATTGGTTCTAATATAATCAGCATCTAACTGTGGTTGCTGTGTCTTGGGCTTGAAATGACTGAGGATCATTTTCTTTTCCTGAATATCATAAGCAGCCACTAGCCTTTGTTGATTAGTGGGTGTTGTCCTCATTAGATGATTATAAAGTTGCATCCTTACTGGATCATTTTTTGGTTTTATTTCAGTTAAATTTTTCTTGATATCTGAGATTTTCTTCCTTTGAGGCCTGGTGGATGAAACTTCCATGCTATGTTGCCTCTCTAGCTCTTGCTGGAATGAGCTAGTTGATGTGCCAGCTAATGGAGAAGTTTGCTGCTCGGTCCTTTCCTCATCTCTCATGCTGCTTGTGGTATCTTCCAAAAATTCCTCCTCAGAATAGGGATTCAATCTCTGCCTCTTATCTCCCGGTTGTTCTGCTGGTCCACTGGCAGGGGTATCCTCTTCTCTATCTCTCTTTCTACTCTTTTCCTCATTTTGAGGAGTCTGTAGTACAGTGGCTTCTAGTGCCTTGGTTTGAGCTAGGGGAACTTGCCCTTGACCCTGTTCTTTTGATGTGGTAGGCTGATCTGCCATTGTTTGCTATTTTGTATCCATCACCTCCTTGCCCTTTGGTGTTGCTGAACTGGCATTTTGTGATGTTTGCTGTGAGCTCTTAGCAAAAGATGTATCACCTCCAATGTGCTGGGGCAGCTTGAAGGATACCTGTCCAAAAGAGTCCAGGTCAAGTGTTTTTTCAAGCTCTTTCTTTTCCGTTTCCAATTTCTCTTCTTTAGTTATCTTTTCAACTAATGTTCCCTCTAGCCACTCTTGTTGATTAGCATATTGTTGGATTTCAGGGATTTTACAATGAAGATATGCTAGCAGCTTATTTTTCACTTTCCTATAACTTATGAAATGATTGGGGTCATATGGTGCCCAATAGAAACTTTGTTTCAGCTTGAGTCTGTGCCCTAAAATATTGTCAGCTTCTTGCCAAGCTTCCCTTTTATTGAAGGTGAAAGGGCCCAGTTGATTTCTTATTTTGAGTTGTGCCTTTTTCTTGGCATCACAAAAATGGATTACATCTTCTTGGATAAATTGTTTGAAGTATTCCAGTGCAAACAATCGCATTGGAACATATTTTGGCAATTTGTAGGGGCATAGCTCATAGCCATATATTCGGATCACAGTGTGATTCTGGTAAAAGTACCAGTCACCTATATTGTAACTCTTGGAGAGCTGTAGAATTCTCTGCATTTCACCAAAAAATCTATCTGGAGGACTTGTCATCAGTAAAGAGGTGGTTGGATATATGAACAGATCAATGAATTCACAATAAGTATAAGGAGAGTAGTAAACATGGTGGAAGACTGAGGTCTAAAAGATTATAGACCTTCGCTCCCCTTTTAAATCCAATTTTCTGAGGGGAATTTGAAAACTATCTGGCTGATAGAAGAGCAACAAATGATATATGTATGATGTGTATTTAAAGAATCTTTCTCTGTCCATGCTCATGAATTTCTCATGGATCTTATCAGCTATGAAGGTGGCATAATCATACCTGACAGTGGGGGGCTGTCCTGGAGTAAAGATGGATAAGAGGACCAATGTGGTTTCATCTACATACTCACTAGTTTTGAATCCCAGGATGTAGGCTATTGTGTCAATAATAAATTTTCCTACTTCATTAAACCATGAGTCTAGATATGGAGGAGGTTCCTGAGGTTGACAATTTGGTTTCATAAATAATTGGCCTATTATGGTTTTTCTAAACTTGGCAATTTGGCACCTTGGTCAAACAAAAGTCCCAAGGAAAGAGGATTCAATGGCCCATTTGGCTTAAAATGCAGCATCTTTATAGATTCAGAGGTGATATAAAATAGAATTGTTCTAGAAGGAGACATCACTGCCCTTTGAGTGGGCTCATAATTGGCATGGCATTGGTGAATGAGGTCAGGAAAAACATTGACAAAAGGGAGGTAGTACATGGGCATATTAGACTCCCAAATTCCAAAGATATCATCTTTGTTTCTATAGTTGTTCCTGATCTCACAGAAGGCCTAGAGATGAGATTTGTTACCCATTATTTCATTAATCTGGAAATCCTTGTCAGCTAGGGGTAACCATTCAAGTTCTTTATGTGGAGCATCGAGAGGGCCCACATTGAGGGCCACTGGAGCAGGGGCTTCCATATTATAAATTCTCTTGTGTTTTTAATTGTAACGTGGGTCTTTATAGCAACAGTGGGTAAAATAGTGGTTATGGGGCCTTTTTCAGTGGATTTGCAGACTGGAGCATTTTGTTTTGATTTGCTGGGTAGAATTTGTAGCAAAAAATGAAGCTTGGAGAGTTTTTCAGCAAGGAATGGGTAGAAATAGTTTCAGGGCCTTTCCTTCAGCAATCACAGACCAGAGTGAACTCAAGCTCGGCTTAATGGGAGAAATTTGCAGAGGGAGAGGGAGTTGGCAAGAATTTAGTAAAAAATGGGGCAAAATAGTGGTTTCAGTGGGCAATTTTGCAGGTATTTTGACGAATGTAACTCAAATTATGGCGTTTTTTCGAGAATTAATAGAGAAAACTAGAAAATAGGGTTCAGGAACAAAATTCATGTAAATACGCATTTTAACGGTGAAATGTGCGAGTTGTAGGTGGCGAGCCGAGCTGAAGGGCCGAACTGTGGAGCAAATTAGCTGGGTGGTGGACTGTATGGTCGAATGACTGTCGTTGAACGCAAATTGGCATGCAGACGTCGCACAGAGAAGACAAACAAAAACAAGCGAAAATGACACTTTCACCTCCTTTTAACAAAATTTTTGACTTTGGTGGGTTTTGGCATATTTTTGTCGGATGACGTCATCGTGACGTGTGATTTTGTCGCATAGTGGGGGACGTGGCAATGACATGGCACTGATGTGATGGTGACTTCAGCTGATGACAAGGAGGTGAGGTGGCACCCATCATGGGCGTTATCATGGAGGAGGACCTCAGCGGTGGGAAGCGAGGGCGATATATGGTATTATTGCACCGCTTTTTGGGCAGCGGCGGTATTCAGCGAGGGGGTCGCGATACAACCGGGTAGGCGACGCGTGTCCCTTGTACGGTGGCGAAACCGCGATTTTCTCAGAACATAAACTTCAGGCGTCGAGGGGATTGCGATACAGCCATGCACCGTCGGATCTAAGAGCCTGGATCTAACAGTGAACGAGACATGAAACTGGAGGGCGGCTATGGCGCAGGTCCCGCTACATAAATAAATGTTTTTATAAAGTTTTGTGGGTATTTCCTTTGTTATCGGGGTCTATGGGTTGGTTATTCATTTAACCAAATGTTAAATGAAAGCCAATGTTATATGCGCGCAAGGGGTTATTATAAGGTTCCAAGTGAACCTATAATTCTCGAAGAACTTTAATATATGGCTATATCGCCGAGGGTCGGGATATTAGATTTTTAGGGGTTTTTTATGTATTTTTATATATAATATGGGTAGGGAAACATTATCTAGGAGGTAAATAATAGAGTTAGGACGTTAATATGAATAAATGCTAAGTTTATAGAGTGACAAACGTAGGCATGGGGGAATGAAAGGATACCAAGTTATGAAGTTTGGGAAACTTGGTATAATGGAATAAAAACATTTTACACAAGAAATGTGGCCTGTTTTGCCTAGGTGAAAACACAGTTTCACTTAGTTTTTTCCATGATATAAAGTGGACTAAGGGAAGTGAGAAGATCTCATTGTCCTTGGGGGGATGTTAGTAAGTGTTCTTGGAAAAATGAGGAGGGAAATTAGTCATGCTCCATTTGTTTTGTAAACACCTTGCCATAGCACCTTATGATATTTATGAGATGAAACCTGTTTCAAAGGACCAAATTGCTCGTAAACCTGCTTCTGCAACATCAAAACTGCCTACCCAACCTAGTATACCTAACATTTTTTCTTCATTTTCATTGGGTGCACTTGAACTAGCAAACCCTGATTCTCTTCTTTTCTTTTAGTTGCCCTCCTATCTAAGTCTACCCTTATCTCTTCCAAGGGCCCATATTAAGCAGTTGGGCTCCTTTGCTTCTCTACCTATCTACTCATCTGCCAAGCTTGAAATGTTTGGAAGACCTTTATTCTCTATTCTAAGACAAGCAAATTCAAACATGAACTTGGCCAAGATTAAGTTGTTTGGCCAATCACAAGCTATGATAAGAGTCAAGCAACTGTACATAGTGAAATTCTTCAAAATATGGAACCTTTGCAGCATGGAAAGGATGAACATATTTGGCACTTCTCCGGTCAATCATGAAAAATGAAACCTATTG
>APFE030396890.1:18979-34131 GCA_000404065.3 Pinus taeda | reverse complement strand
TAACTGTGGTTCCTTTATTAATTACGAATTAACCACTTACAATTATTAATATGGGCTTTATTGACTCTTAACTATGACGTGGTCCCATTACATAGATAAGGGGGTTAGGGTGGGACCCTAACAGAATTCTTCGAGAAGATGGATAGAGAAAGGTCTTCAAGCCATTGGGTTCTGGAGTCAACAAATGGATAGCATAACTAGACTAGATCATTAAAGGGAATGTTCACAGGGCATGTTAGCAAAGAAAAATGCAAATATTTAGGCATAATGGGTGAAGTAATTCTAACCAGGGTGAGAGGGCACTTAAGAATCCTTGGATTGGGATCAAAATGAAGAATAGAGGGTGACCATGAACAAAGGGCAATTAAGAATCCTTTGCTATAGATCATAGGAGAAACTAGGGAAGCTAAGGAGCAATTAAGAATTCCCTAGCTAAGATAGTTTAGGAGAAAACATTCATAATGTAAAAAAATCAAGACAGAGTGCATTTAAGAAATTTCTGAAATATCATTCCTTGTTATACATTTAGAATTTAGAAATTTATGCAAAAGATTATGGAAAAAACATAAGGAAAATAACATTGAACATAGGAGAATATTTATTTGTATTTCACTTTACACAAGAATGCTGTAAAATATCTGGTCTTTATTCTTTGATCCAGCAAGCCAATCCAGTCATTGATACAATAGAGATTTGATTTGAGAGAAATTCTATAGAAATGTCTTGGAATCCACACAAAATACTTCAAATGAAGAACTATTATACAAATTATAAACTGAAATATCTTGAAAAAATATCAAGATTGGTTTTACAAATATCTGAAACTATTTTACATTAATAGAACTTAAATAAAGGACACTCAAAACTAATGAATCTATTTGGCACTATGTTTATGGATTGAGGGTGACAAAGAAGAAAATTTAGAATTTGATAGCAACTCTTAATTGATGATGAGGCTTCCAAGTCACTAACTGCCTCCTTCCTCTGTGCATTCTGCTCCAAAAATTCTACAAAATTAGGGTCCAGTGATACCCTTGTATATCTCAATCCGAGATATATATTTACAAAGTGAAAGAGGTTATTGTAGATAAGTATTTTTTTGAGATAAACCTCACTCACTGTCCCAAAATTCAGCTCCAGTTGTTCACAATATTATCTACAAAAAGATGTCAAAAACAAGACTTTACACAGTCCAAAAAATATGATGTGAAGACATGTAGTTATCTCACTTGTGGTGATACCTGGGTAAAATGTGGGATAGGTTATTGTATATTAGCCGTTTAGGAACACAAACCTCCTCCATTGTCTCAACATTCATCTTGGATTAGCTGAACTAGTTGCTGAGAAACTATGACTTAAACAGGAAATTTCTGAAGAATGTACCATTTTTGCTCTGATTTCATCTTTTAACCTTAAATTTCTTTTAACTGTTTTTCACTTTTACTTTGGATAAACTTCATTGTTGTTGGTGAAAGTGTTTTGATCTCTATTTAACCCTTACTGCCTCCATGTTTACTTTTACTGTTTACTTTTACCTCTTTGTTTTTTCATCTATATTGACTTTGACACGAATCTGTATGCTTTATAGTTGTCTTCCCTGTTGTTTGTCTTCATGCTAGTTGTTTTACTTGACTTGGTCTTCAATCAGACACTCTTTAATCCTGATACACTTTGACTATTATTTACTGTGTCCTTTTACCTTCACAGTATATTTTAGGGTTTTACTATCTATTTCAACAGTAAATAATTTAATTTCATGTTTCCTTTGCTTGTCTTTTTAACTGTATGTTTCATTTTCCATCTCTGTATTAATAGATTTGATAACAATCTCAGAGTAAACAGGTCTTATGACTAGCATTAAAATTGTCTATCCAAGACTGCGGTCTTTTGATCGCCTGTAAAATAAAACAAACTATTAGGAAAATGTTGGGTTGATAGCGAGGATCATTAATGGCTTTATCGAGCTTTATAGGTCTATGGAGTGAGTCCAAAGTGCTTTCAGAGGTAAACCATGCTTGAATTGTTTAGCAGAGGTTTCAAGTGGTGCAGAAGTGTTACATATGGTTTTACTGCACAAACAGGTGAAAACGAGCAAAACTCGGGTTTTCGTGTTTAAACGGGTAAAGTTTTGATTTTTTTGAATTTTGGTGCAAAGTGAATAGTAGACTATTTTGTCATTAAGCGGGTGGGCAGTAAATAGGTTCTATCGCACTGCTTACGCGTGCTTGGTGGTATTGGGAAGACGCCGCCCGATGCCATTCATCGGCGGACACGTAGCATCGTGGGCTAGTGGGAAAACAACTTTTTCGGGTGGGTGTAGTTCGACGGTTGGGTTGGCCCAATATGGATAAGAGCCGTCAGATGTGGGGGGAGCTGTCACACAGTGATCGGGCAGGGAAACTGCATGGAGGGTAGTGGGGGGCTCAGCGAGCGATTAAGTGTAGCAGTATTGGGTTAATTACAGATTAAGGTGGGATTATGTCGTCGGGGTGATTAACGAAGAATTTAATCAGGGTTAACGATTGAGGGCAAGATTTTAATATTTTTGAGGGATAAGGGGTAGCAATATAGTTTATATTTAAAACTAATGGGTGGATTTATTTTATATATAGGAGCTATATATATACGGTATGGTGGGTTTTCAGGAATTAATATATAAAAGTTAGAATTTAATATGAAAATGGCAGAAATGAATTGCGCTAAGCATAATGTATTTTCTGTGATCTGTTTGCTTTTCGCGTATATGCATTATAACTTAGGTTAAAGTGTTTTTGTGGGTTTTTTTGGAAAAAGGAGTTTTACATGGAGGTGATTACTTTCCCTAGGCAAATAGTATTTTAACCTTAGGAAAAGGGGTTTTATTAGGGAAATAAGGGGTAATGAAGGGAGATGAATTTTTTTATGAGGGGGAATCTAGTACTTCTTTTCCTTAAGTCATTAAGCCGAGGGCCTGGTCCCTCCAAAATTCAGATAAAGTCTCTGAGCCTCTTTGACTTAAACGTTTTAAGTACTTTGAACTTTATTTATGGGAAATTAGTAAAGTAAAGGGGTAAAATGAATGGGGGAAGTTAATTAATTGACTTTCTAAATAATTTGCATGCTTAATTGTTCATTCATATCTAGAACTTTTATGATGAGAATGATAAATATGCTTTTTGTCTAATCAATCATCATACTTCTATAACCTTTCTGTGACTTACCCATCCGCTTTTCCTACCGTTTTTTCTTCACTTTATTAGGGTGCATTTGAGCTTGAAAACCCTTATCAAATATTTTTCTTTCTCTTTACAATAGTAAACTAATTAAATCTAACCTTATTGCATCCAAAGTCTCAGATTAAATAGTCGAGCTCCTTTTATTTACTCTACCTCTCTAATTATCTGCCAAGGTTACACTATTTGGCCAGATTTTTATTCTCTATCTATAGACATGAAATTGAAAACATGAAATAGCCATGTTTAAAAATTCTGACTATCATGGATTGTGGAAAGGATCACAAGCTACACACAATATTTTATTATGCATAAAAGTAAATAGTAGTGGCATTTGGACTTGCACACTTTCATTGTCTTTTTGTTTTTGGAGTTCGTACACTTTCATTTTTTTGACCTTCTCTTATTCTTTTTGTCCTTTGATTTAGCTTTTAGGACATAAACTCTTTACATTTTTTACTTTTTTATAATATGGAAAACATTTGCAGAAAGAAAAGGTATGTACATATTACAAGGTTTAATCTCAGTCATTCAAAATTATGACTCCTATTGGAATAGGAACCTAACATGAGGTACGAGAAAGTGCGCAAGATGACGTGCGCGCAAGGTCGAACTGCAGACTACTTGAACACATCAAACATCTCTAGTGTGCGGAAACCTAGTTCTAGCACCCTCCCATACTACTTTGGGTGTCACCTCAGTCCGCGCTCCATAGGCTGTTGCCAAAAGGGCCTATAGTACCAGGATTTGTTTGGCTAACATAACTTTGAAACTGTGTCAGGCCCCAATAAGAAAAAAAATGGTTCCATTGTCAAGACTGGGATCTGCATAAGAGATGTTTGATGTCATTTCACTGGAATCTGACAAAGAAATAAATTGGAGAATGGTTGGATAGAAAGATTCACGAGTTTGCGGCACAGGAAAACTGGAATTCACGAGTATCGAAGGAAGAGTGGTTAGAGCGCTACTTATATACGGAAATCCATGAAATTTTCTTTGCATGCTTCCCCTCTGAGTTGTATGAGTGGATCGTGAAGCTAGCAGGAAGTAAAGGAAGGTGTAGGCTCAACAAACCTATTGTGTGGACTCCAGAGTTGGTGCGCAGACTAGAAGCATTGGAAGATAAGGTCACGCACGTTGTGGACCACTGGCTCAATCAAATTATAGGAGGGTTTATCACCGATTTCACGCTAGATACTTCAGTCAGCTATAGCGAGGCGGAACAATGCTTCCTCAAAGGACCATGAGGTAAGTACGTTAAATATTTGAACACTTGGATTAAAATTCTACTGTGTGAAAAGTCAGGTATGCAAATAAATTGATGTTTGGGGCTACGTGAAGTGGGAGAATCTATAGAAATGAAGGTAGCAATAATTAGAGACTAGTCCCTTGGTTTCACCTCCACGAGAAAGCGAGGAAGAGCTAACGAAAGTCTCACCAAGAAGTGCGATCAGTCTGATAAGATAGCAAATTCCGCACATACCACCCCCACCTACACTACAACTAGTTTCACCATCTTCACCCCCATCTTCACCCACATCACCTCCACCACCACCACAGTTCAATATTGCGAGCGCAATAAAATTGCCGGTGTTCAGAGTAGTGAATGAAGATCTGAACCAATTTTGTTTTGTGGTAAAGGCTGTACGAGAAGCATAAGGAGTCACGGATGATAATATAAAGAAGGCAATGTTGGTGAGCACGTTGCAGGATCGTGGACTCATGTGGTACATTAAGCATTCCATTGACAATCCAAATGTAGGGATCACGAATATCCAAGCTGCACTAAACAGAGAATTTAACAAGCCAAAATTAGAGACACAATCAATTATTTGATTTAAGGAGATCACGATGCTTCTAGGCGAGACCCCTTGGGAGCTAGATCAAAGACTGAAGGGTATGATTCGTGAAGCCAACATGACCTTGACGGATGGGCAACACTACACATGGTTTGTAGCTTTGCTAATGCCACATCTAAGGACCGTGTTGTCATAGTAGAAGTTTTCCACTCAGGCCGAGGCCTTGGATATTGCAATGGGACTACATGAAACCCTGATTCAAGATCCTAACCTAGGATTCCAACAGATCCACATGAAATAGAAAAACTTGTGCCTTGATATTCAAAGCTTGAAACAAGATAGGACAACTTGCCCAGAAGCGTGCGAGGAGGTATGGTGCATGAAGTGCAAAGGCCAAGGACATGACAAGGACCATTGTCTAGTCTTTGCGAACTACCTAGTGGGAGGAGGGTCAATGCCATTGATACAAGAGGCACAAGTAGGACCGCGCGTGGAACCTACATTAGAGTGCGTGATTTGTCAGATAGGAGGGAAGCATGCTACAGATAACTGCCATCTATTACAGAAGTATACGCAGATGTCCCAACAGTTGTTCTGTAATTTTTGCAAGTCAGTAGGCCACGATGAGCATACCTGTAGAAGCTATGAACATATGATGGATCAGACTCCTACCTACAAAATTCAGACCAAAATGCGAGCCCTAGATCAAAATGCAGGGATGGCGCACACTCGATTTTAGTGGCACGGATGAGGTCGAGGTGGAATGGGACCAGGAAGGGGTTGAGGACAACTGATTTGTTACAATTGCGAAGGACCAGGGCATTATGCCCGTCATTGTACAAATCTGACAAGGGCATCATGTTTATATTGTACCTAGTTTGATCATGAGACGGAGGACTGCCCCAGACTGATAGCAACGTTGCACGATAAAGGAACACTCTAGCCTCCCTCGACTCAGAACCTACAAATGATGAGGTCTAAGCCATGCGAGGAGGAACCAAATGTAAACATCATGCTCTGAAGTGGTATCACAATAGGAGATGACAAGGGCAAATAGCCCGAGGAGAGTGCCTGGGTTCACAAGGCTCCAATAAAGGAAACAAAATTTGATTTGGAGCGCACCAAGGAGACATTCATGGAAGCTACGAAGAGCTTCATAGAGGCCTCCACTTCAGGTAGTAAAGACAAACTAGAACCAGAGATGGACTCGTCAATGCTCGTTACCCTTTTGGAGACATGAATGAAGCTGCTATGAGACAGCAAAGTGGTGAAAGGGTTGCAAGAACTCATCATTAGATGTGATGGACTAGGAGAATTGTGGATAGTACAGAAGCTCAGAAAGCACACAACGTGAATAGGAAGGGAGATGAGATTGACTGCGCAAATTGAAGAATATGAGATAGATCAAGTGATTTTGGATCTAGGATCGGACGCGAATGTCCTGCCAAAGAAGACGTGGGATTGCATGGGTAGGCCCGCATTGCAATGGTCTCCTATTCAATTGTGAATGGTGAACCAACAAAAGATCCTACTGATGGGAAGATTGCAAGGAATAATGGTAGATATCGAAGGGGTGAGCATGCTTATGTTGGAAATAATACTGAGAGGGGGGGTGAATCAGTATTATTACATCAATAAAAACTTTTCATTTCCATACTTAGATACATATACACTACTTCAATTAAGGGAACCTGCGTGTATATGCAACTGTGTCTAATGCAACTAGCGTATATCCAAAATACTTATGATTTAGTTAATCCATTAAATGTTGATATTTAGTTAGTGCATCAAAATTTTATTAACCATATGAATAGTAAGTAGGTCCAGTAAAACAGAACAAATCATCACACACAAGAAGCACACATGAACACCATGATATAAGGTGGAAACCCGATGTGGGTGAAAACCACCTGCTTCAAGTCGTCTCTATCTTCTTTTAATAGGAAAGTTATTTTACAATGATTTTGTAATGGTGCAGTCTTGTACCAGTACTCAGGCTTCTACCTGTAGAGAGATACAACCCTCTCTCATTTTCCAAACTCTCCTGGATGGGAGCTACAACCCCCTTAGCTCTTGTACTAGTTGATCCATTTACTAGTACGTAGGTGCCTGCCTACTAAATGCTCCAATCTTCACTTGTTCTCTAGCTGCTACTCGAAGGGAGCTACCACCCCCTTTGCTCTTGTACTAGCTGAGGTACTAGTATGTAGGCGTCAGCCTACAATCTCCGTTCATCCTCCAGGGACCACATTTCATACATTTTCAGATTGGATATTCCTGAAGCACAACACTATAATCTGAAGGCCACATTTCATCAAATTTTCATACTGGACCCATCAATATCATTGAAGCACACAATCAATCAACACTAGCATCATCAATCACTAAAACCATGTCAAGAAAAAGTAGTCACCAGAACACAGAGCAGAACACTAAACTCTGCAACAATATTCAGAACCAACTGTATCATCAAAAATCATGCATTAAAGTGCATACGCTACTTGGAACTGTCGAACCAGCGTGTATACACAACCTCATCAAGGCGAACCAGCGTATATCACATTAAGTACTTACTTCTAACTTTGCTGCACTTCCTGACTTCAAACATACTCAAACCATTACATATATAAGGATAAAATGTATGTTAGCAACTAGATCTAGTTCATCAGATCACATAAAGATAAGTCATTCTGATCCTGATCCATTATCGATCTCATCCATCAACACTGAAGGTAAACATACTCTATCAATCTGAATATGCAGAATACTGATACCAGTAAATAGTCATTAGAACTCATCAACAACCAGAACCACCTGTAACTTCAAACATCATAGCTCAAATGGTATACGCTACTTGGACGTACCAAACCCGCGTACATACATGCTTTTACCAAAGTCAACCCGCATACAGATCTAAAAATATTCAATCATGACTTGCAGCTATTTCAAACTTAAGTTATACCCAGTTCAGAACATTACATGTGTCAGTATACAAATCTAGAACAAGCATAATCAACCATATAGAGATAGTTCATTTCAAACCATTTGATCTGGATCTATCCTTAGATCTTGTTCTCCATCAACCGGTGAGATCCCTCCTTAGCTTAGATCAAGTAATGCATCATAACCCATATCCTGCATACTGGATCTCATACTACATCAGATATTCAAGTCTTTTTCCATGCCTTTGCCTAATGATCTTCTTCTCCTTTTATAGTCTTAGGCCTTACTCAATACCATGGTCCAAAACCATAACAAAACAATACCATGGACCCAATACTTGGGATTAACACTTCTGACGAGATACCATGGCCCAAAACCATAGGTTCAAATACCAAGGACTAAATACCATGGACCAAAAATAAGTTCTCCCAAATGTATGCGCTTTTCATTGCATGAAAGTGCGTTTATATGCATACGCACCTTTGGAACGTCCAACCCGCGTGTATACGTGGCTTCGTCAAAGTGAACCTGTGTATGTATCTCTTCCTTCATTCTTGTAGTCTGATCATCAACTCCTTGCTACTGACCTGTTGCACTATGATCTATCATCTGTGTGGTTTGCCATTAAGGAAAACACTTGTCTCATAATGCCAACAGCTTACAGATTTCGAAGTAATAGAGATTTTTGATGACAACAATCCCTATCCCACACTACTAGGAATAGATTGGGCCACTGACATGAATGGAGTGATAAATCTAGAGAAGCACAAGATGATTTTTGAGAAAAAGTCACTACTCTTAGTGGTACCTTTAGACCCTACGGAAGGATCAGACTACACAGAGCTAGTGTGCGACTACGACAGCGACGACGATCTACACTGTCTCTATAAGATAATCACTCGGGAGTAGGATTGGGTGAATCCAATAGTGGATGGCAGGATTTCGTGGGAGCGCGAGAGCTCCTGCACCTCATATTTGGACAAGGACATAGAACAATGGTAGAATTAGTTACACGATGTAACCACACTCAACTGCAACATGATGATAATGTCACTATGCTATGTGGCAATAGAGGTAAGGGATTTTCCTATGTATGATGGGTTGGGCAAAGTGGATGATTTCTTGACCAAATTTGAAATAGAGGTGCTAGAACAGGAGCAGTTCGATGCTCTGAAATGGGCACTGTGCGCAACACCTGCAAAATGGTGGGGTACACATCAAAGAAGTTTTGCGAACTGGCGCGAATGCAAAAGGATGATGCTCAGGTGGTTTGGAAAACCTCACATGTGGATGAAAGTCAGGTATGACAGACGAAACAGCCTGCACACCCACCTCTCTAGATGGGTACAAGAATATGGTATGCAACCTACATGAACACACACCATCCTCGCGATAGGAAACAAGACCAACAAGCAAGAGCGAGCGAGACGATGGCGCGAACAATGAAGTATGATAAGACCAAGAACACTGCAGATTATCTGCGTGGAAGCCTTTGACAAAGTATGCGAAGTACTAAACACAGTCCACCAGGTGAGACGCACTAACTAGGACCTACGCGTACCAGTGGTTCTATGGGCTTAGAGGACCATGTGAAAAGCCCTGACCACACAGGCACTTCCGACGCTAAAGTATGAAGCATATGTTGTAATCCCTATGGAACATGCAAAGCATAGTCCATGCATGGTAGCACCCATAGATGCGATGGTTCACGAAGCTCGGAAAGAAGGAATCACACAGCCATAAGAGACAGAACACATGAGACTTGAGAAAGAAATCCAATAGGGAAACCTTAGACACTGCGAACTTGAAAAAGAAAGGGTACGGTTAAGAGAGAAAAGTGCTTTGATGGACGCAGAGGTCAAGAAGCTAGAGGATAAGATAAAGGAAGAGTTTCTCGGTGAAAAAACTAAGATGATAAGTGACCAGGGTATCGCATTACCAATGGTGAAATATGTGATGCCGACCATAACAATACAAGGTGGGGATTCTCTAAGAACCATGATGGAGGATAGGATGGACCTCTACATGGGTGGTGCGACAACCTAACTAGCCAAGGGAAGGATAGTCTTAGCGCTGTAGGATGTTGGGCGAGACTATAAACTATTCTGCTCAGGAGCTGTGCGATATTGGAGATGCACACAGAAGAAGAGAGTCACAAGGTCTGCAACCACACACGGGGGGCTGTGCTACCGCGCGAGTTGGCTAGAAAGTGACCGTTGAAGTCACTATTTACGATGGGATGCTCGACTTAAGGTCAAATGGAATGGACGACAGGCATTTAAGATATGATTTATGGGCAAGATTTGGGAAAATATGCCACCAAGAAAGCATTAACGAACCGAAATTAGGGGGAACGGTCGAATTCAAATTTAAAAAGTGCTATAAATCACAAAGGGCTACCCAAAAAACGACACTTTGTCATTTGTGAATTGAGCGATTGAACAGAGCCCTGAGCATTGTGAGCCGAGTGTTAATTGAGCCCCTATTACACAGTAATTTTTCACTGGCCCCATCTCAGTCCCTCTACTGTGTCATACATCAGATAAACATGCCAATATCTTCCCACTTATGCAAGAAGATTAAGCAAGTTCTTTCTAATGCTGAAAATTGACCCTGTTTGCCTAAGTTTCTGCATCATCACTAGTAAACCCTTAAAGTCTACAACAATTCCCTATCATGAACTGTATCGTTGCGACATCGTCCCAGGTGTACACCTATTTCCTGCGACAGTCGAATTTTAGGGCTTAGCTCAAGTTTTCCAAATGCTTATTGCGACGATCGGTCGGAGCGCATTCCTCCCTTGTGATGTCATCGCTAAGCCCTAGTTCATGACCTGCGATGATCTAGATTAGGTGAATTAGTTCAAATAGTCAGCCTTCTGGGAGATTCTAGGATGGTAGTTCCACCTTTTATGAAACCTCCCTTGCGGATAAGCTCCTTCTCCCTCATTTCATGGAGGCTCCTCCTCCAATAAAAGCACTCACCATTGCTATGATTAGCTAGTTCTTAGTTGATAGTTGCTAGTTACTGGTTTCTAGTTGGATTGGAGCAGATTAGATAGCTTTGGTGTGCTTTTGACAAGTGTGGAATTGTTGATAGTTTGGTAAGAGGTTGTGAAGTGCCTTAGCCTTGCATTAGAGTTTGTGAGTGAGAGAAAGATATTATCCATTTGGGAGACCCATTCTTGATAGTGAATGCTTGAAGAAACATACCTGTTGGACCCTCCGAGAAGGCTTGTGATGTCAAGACTTGGTTGTAAGCTTTGCTCTTGATCCATTTTAAGACAATCAATGATGATTTCCTATATCTTATGTACAATTTACTTGATACCTTATGATTTTTTGACTTTATAAGTAAATAGATCATTGTTGTTCTCAGTTACGTGTTCTGTTCTTCTCTTATGCTATTTTAAGTTGATTGCTCATTAAGGAGAAGGAAGAAGTTGGAGTGGTGCAACGAAAGCTTCATCGAACACCGATTTCGAGGTAGGCCTCCAACGATGACTATTTAAGGAAATCAATTGTTGTTTTGTTTTTGCTGTGACTAGACCCACTCTAGGACTAGAGGGGTTGCCTCTGTCCACAGGGGGAACACTTTCCTACTTCACAAGTTGGCGACTCTGCTGGGGAGTCCTTTGTATGTTTTCTTCTTGTTTACTTTTGATTTGTCTTTTGATTTAGTGTCTCTTGAACTTTGGATGTGCACCTTCAATTTTTTGGATTACCTGGGTCAATTTGGGAATTCCCATTACTGTTTGGAAGGATAGCCTGGTGTTTTTCCGGTATTGTCACTTATTTTTTGTCCTTTTTAAACTCATCGTTGAAGATAGCTTACAGCTGCGACGACGTCGTCCTGTCCTCTTTAGTAAATCTATGCGTCGTTGATTACCTATCATATAGTCGTGACTACTCCTGAAATCAGACCGTCGCAGAAGATAGGTGTACCCCTGTGACGACGTCACTTAATTGATGTCTCTACACTTGCGATGATTGGCTTATCATCACAAGTTGCTTGTTGTAAGCTTGTGATGATTCTTGTACAAGTTGTTTTTCTACAACTTTGCCTCCTAAAACAATCAGTCTTGCTTACCCCCTGTTGTTTTCTGTCTCTCAGCAGCCTGTTTTGATTGCTTTGGTTAAGGCTTGTTTCTCTTTGATTTCATTTGAATGAATCTTGTCTTTTTAGCCCCGTGACCTAGCTCTTTCAAGTTTTTCTAACTGCTTTCCTGGGTTACTTGTCTATCCAAGGTTCATCTGCAACCATCTTATTGATTTGCTTGAGACTTTTTCCTGCTTGTTTTCTTGCTGATTGATTTTTAGTGTCGATTATTGAACTAGTTTGTTCACATTGATTTGATTTCTTCGCTATCAAGCATAGATCACAATTGTTTGGATCAATCAGATTTACACTTGCTTGTTTGTCTCTTTAAGTTCAAAAAAGATCAAGGGATTGCATTCATATAATATACGAAAGTGAAAGTACATGTGCATTACAAATTTTCATGTTTTGAGAAATTGGAAAGCAACTTTAAATCTTTCATTAGTAGTATCGATGCACCTTAGGATTAGTGTGTCGATGCATTTTGTTTCTTAGCACTTGCATTCGCTTGTCTTGGTTTTGTGAATGCTTGGGAATGAACTCTGTAACTTTCTTTAAGTAGGTATTCATTGAAATGATTGATGCTTTACTCGTTCTAGTTGCATCCTAGGGATTTTTAATATACATACGGTAGGGCCTAAAAACCAAAACATAATTCAAGATCAAATCTAAAATCAACTAAATGAACTTAACAACGCATTGGAACTTAACGCACATTATTTAGAGGTCTAGGCTAGAGACGTGCTGCGGTGTCGTTAAACCTAGACACTATTGTTTTTGCTTAAGGTTGGGTGATTCCTCCTTCTGTGACTCAATAGCTACTAGCAAAAACTTGTGCTCCCCATACCATCGAGTACATATCGGGAGACCCCACTAGGTTATCATCCTACACCCATAGGAATCCATGTCTGCCGCCTTAAAAACTGTAACGCACCGAACACAACATTCTAGAAGATTGACTGTCGTACGAAAAGTCCTTGGTCATTTCTCTTTCATTTGATCGCCAAGGAGTATATGCAGTTTTACGGTTTGTCTGGTAAACCTTTTGCCTAGTTCTTCAAAGTAGTCACTTTCATTCCTTTTCAACTCCCTAAAAGAAAAGGATCATTTGAGCATTTGTCCTTTCAGGCTCATTAAATATTTGAAGGAGACTAGAGTCATCTTTTGTCCTTTTCTTGACTCTTTAAAAATGAAAAGGTCAAGTTTTGTTCATGTGTCATAAAATTTATTCAACGACATGCACATTTTTCTTGTTAAATCTTGACTGCATTTCAATTTGCATAGGATTGTTTTCCCTACTCGTTTACTTTTTCCTAGAACTTTTGAGTTAAATCATCTTGGCGAAATCACCAATCCCATCTCCCATACCAAGTGACCAAGGCTCTGCATCTTCTATCGCTTCTGAGGTACTGGTTGTTAGTGATACCCTTCCTGTTATTACAAGTATTCAACCGCTTAACTCTCATGCCCCAAAAGACAAGTTTTATGATATTCATTGGGACCCCATCTGGGAACCTTCCGAAGAAGATTTCCCCATTACTCCTTTTGGTGTTTCAGTTCTGATGTCTTCTTTTGACATGGATGAGATGAACCCCGTCTCTGGTGAAGAGACCTTCATGGCAAGTGGTGAAATCCCTATACCTATGGAAACTTCACCCTTCTGTGTCACCCCTCTTGGTATCGCATTGCCTTTAGGCTACCATGCTTTGGTTGATATCATGAGTTCCAAATCTCCCCTTACGAGTTCTATGTGGTCTCGTACCATCACTCCGACCTTAGAACCTTTTACACCCCAAATTCACAATGTGACTGTCACATCTGTCCCGACTATTCCTACTGTTTGTGTGGCTTCTTTAGCTCTCGGGTATGCAACTAGCGTATATCCAGAATACTTATGATTCAGTTAATCCATTAAATGTTGATCTTTAGTTAGTGCATCAGAACTTCATTAACCATATGAACAGTAAGCAGGTGCAGTAAAACAGAACAAATCATCACACACAAGAAGCACACATGAACACCATGATATAAGGTGGAAACCCAATGTGGGTGAAAACCACCTACTACAAGTCATCTCTATCTTCTTTTAATAGGAAACTTATTTTACAATGATTTTGTAATGGTGCAGTCTTATACTAGTACTCAGGCTTCTACCTGCAGAGAGCTACAACCCTCTCTCGTTTTCCAGACTCTCCTGGATGGGAGCTACAACCCCCTTAGCTCTTGTACTAGCTGATCCATTTACTAGTATGTAGGTGCCTGCCTACTGAATGCTCCAATCTTCACTCGTTCTCTAGTTGCTACTCGAAGGGAGCTACCACCCCCTTTGCTCTTGTACTAGCTGATGTACTAGTATGTAGGCGCTGGCCTACAATCTCTGTTCATCCTCCAGGGACCACATTTCATATATTTTCAGACTGGATATTCTTGAAGCACAACACTATAATCTGAAGGCCACATTTCATCAAATTTTCATACTGGACCCATCAATATCATTGAAGCACACAATCAATCAACACTAGCATCATCAATCACTGAAACCCTATCAACAAAAAGCAGTCACCAGAACACAGAGTAGAACACTAAACTCTGCAACAATATTCAGAACCAACTGTATCATCAAAAATCATGCATTAAAGTGCATACGCTACTTGGAAGTCTTGAACCAACGTTTATACGCAACTTCACCAAGGCGAACCAGCGTATATGACATTAAGTACTTACTTATAACTTTGCTGCACTTCCGGACTTCAAACATACTCAGACCATTACATATACAAGGATAAAATGTATGTTAGCAACCAAATCTAGTTCATCAGATCACATAAAGACAAGTCATTCTGATCCTGATCCATTATCGATCTCATCCATCAACACTAAAGGTAAACATACTCTATCAATCTGAATATGCAGAATACTGATACCAGTAAATAGTCATCAGAACTCATCAACAACCAGAACCACCTATAACTTCAAACATCATAGCTCAAATGGTATACGCTACTTGGACGAACCAAACCCGCGTACATACACGCTTTTACCAAAGCCAACCCACGTACAGATCTATAAATATTCAATCATGACTTGCAGCTATTTCAAA
>APFE030396890.1:0-18510 GCA_000404065.3 Pinus taeda | reverse complement strand
TCATGACTTGCAGCTATTTCAAACTTAAGTTATACCCAGTTCAGAACATTACATGCGTCAGTATACAGATCTAGAACAAGCATAATCAACCATATAGAGATAGTTCATTTCAAACCATTTGATCTGGATCTATCCTTAGATCTTGTTCTCCATCAACCGGTGAGATTCCTCCTTAGCTTAGATCAAGTAATGCATCATAACCCATATCCTGCATACTGGATCTCATACTACATCAGATATTCAAGTCCTTTTCCATGCCTTTGCCTAATGATCTTCTTCTCCTTTTATAGTCTTAGGCCTTACTCAATACCATGGTCCGAAACCATAACAAAACAATACCATGGACCCAATACTTGGGATCAACACTTCTGATGAGATACCGTGGCCCAAAACCATAGGTTCAAATACCAAGGACTAAATACCATGGACCAAAAATAAGTTCTCCCAAATGCACGTGCTTTTCCTTGCGTGAAAGTGCATGTATACGCATACACGCCTTTGGAACGTCCAACCCGTGTGTATACGCAGCTTCCTCAAAGTGAACCTGCGTATGTATCTTTTCCTTCATTCTTATAGCTTGATCATCAATTCCTTGCTACTAACCTATTGCACTATGATCTATCATCTGTGTGATTTTCCATTAAGGACGACACTTGTCTCATAATGCCAATAGCTTACAGATTTTGAAGTAATAGAGATTTTTGATGACAATAATCCCTATCCCACACTACTAGGAATAGACTGGGCCACTGACATGAATGGAGTGATAAATCTAAAGAAGCACAAGATGATTTTTGAGAAAAATTCACTACACTTAGTGGTACCTTTAGACCTTGCGGAAGGATCGCACTACACAGAGCCGGTGTGCGACTACGACAATGATGACGATCTAAACTATATCTACAAGATAACCGCTCAGGAGTAGGATTGGGTTAATCCAATAGTGGAAGGTAGGATTTCGTGGGAGCGCGAGAGCTCCTGCACCTCATATTTGGAAAAGGACATAGAACGATGGTAGAACTATTTACACAATGTAACCACGCTCAACTGCAACATGATGATAATGTCACTATGCTATGTGGCAATAGAGGTAAGAGATTTGCCTATGTATGATGGGTTGAGCAAAGTGGATGATTTCTTGACCAAATTTGAAATAGAGGTGCTAGAACAGGAGCAGTTCGATGCTCTGAAATGGGCACTGCGCACAACACCAGCAAAATGGTGGGGTACACATCAAATAAGTTTTGCGAACTGGCGCGAATGCAAAAGAATGATGCTCAGGTGGTTTGGAAAACCTCACATGCGGATGAAATTCAAGTATGACAAATGAAACAGCCTATGTGCCCACCTCTCTAGATGGGTACAAGAATATGGTACGCAACCTGCATGAACGCACACCATCCTCGCAATAGGAAACAAGACCAACAAGCAGGAGCGAGCAAGACAATGGCGTGAACAATGAAGTATGATAAGACCAAGCAAACTGCAGATTATCTACGTGGAAGCCTTTGACAAAGTATGCGAAGTACTAAATACAGTCCACCAGGTGAGACACACTAACTAGGACCTACGCGTACTAGTGGTTCTATGGGCTTAGAGGACCATGTGCAAAGCCCTGACCACACAGGCACTTCTGACGCTAAAGTATGAAGCATATGTTGTAATCCCTATGGAACATGCAAAGCATAGTCCATGCATGGCAGCACCCATAGATGCGATGGTTCGTGAAGCTCGGAAAGAAGGAATCACATAGCCATAAGAGACAGAATACATGAGACTTGAGAAATAAATCCAATAGGGAAACCTTAGACTCTGCGAACTTGAAAAAGAAAGGGTACGGTTAAGAGAGAAAAGTTCTTTGATGGACGTAGAGGTCAAGAAGCTAGAGGATAAGATAAAGGAAGAGTTTCTCGCTGAAAAAACTAAGATGATAAGTGACCAGGGTATCGCATTGCCAATGGTGAAATATGCGATGCCGACCATAACAATACAAGGTGGGGATTATCTAAGAACCATGATGGAGGATAGGATGGACCTCTACATGGGTGGTGTGACCACTTGACTAGCCAAGGGAAGGACAGTCTTAGCGCTCTAGGATGTTGGGCGAGAGTATAAACTATTTTGCTTAGGAGCTGTGCGATATTGGAGATGCGCACAGAAGAAGAGA
Source organism: Pinus taeda (assembly GCA_000404065.3). NCBI lineage: Eukaryota > Viridiplantae > Streptophyta > Pinopsida > Pinales > Pinaceae > Pinus > Pinus taeda. Next base: position 16,343 of record APFE030396890.1, on the reverse strand, counting down.
GTCACAAGGTCTTTGACCGCGCAGGGGGGGTTGCGCTGCCACGCAAATTGGCTAGAAAGTGACCATTCAAGTCACTATTTACAATGGGATGCTCGACTTAAGGTCAATTGGAATGGACGACAGGCATTTAAGATACGATTTATGGGCAAGATTTGGGAAAATATGCCACCAAGAAAGCATTAACAAATTGGAATTGGGGGGAAGGGTTGAATTCAAATTTAAAAAGCGCTATAAACCACAAAGAGCTACCCAAAAAACAACACTTTGTAATTTGCGAATTGAGCAATTGAACAGAGCCCTAAGCATTATGAGCCGAGTGTTAATTGATCCCCTGTTACACAGTAATTTGTCACTGACCCCATCTCAGTCCCTCTACTGTGTCATACATCAGATAAACATGTCCATATCTTCCCACTTATGCAAGAAGATTAAGCAAGTTCTCTCTGATGTTGAAAATTGACCCTGTTTGCCTAAGTTTCTGCATCATTGCTAGTAAACCCTTAAAGTCTGCAACAATTCCCTATCATGAACTATATCGTTGCGACATGGTCCCAGGTCTACACTTGTTTCCTGCGACAGTTGAATTTTAGGGCTCAGCTCAAGTCTTCCAAATGCTTATTGCGACGATCGTTCTGAGCGCATTGCTCCCTTGTGATGTCATCGCTAAGCCCTAGTTCATGACCTGAGATGATCCAGATTAGGTGAATTAGTTCAAATAGTCAGCCTTCTAGGAGATTCTAGAGCTAGTTGTTGGGTCATATTGGTTCGCCTTTCCTCCTCTGGGATGGTAGTTCCACCTTTTATGAAACCTCTCTTTCGAATAAGCTCCTTCTCCCTCATTTCATGGAGGCTCCTCCTCCTATAAAAGCACTCACCATTGCTACGATTCGCTAGTTCTTAGTTGCTAGTTGCTAGTTACTGGTTTCCAGTTGGATTGGAGCAAATTAGATAGCTTTGGTGTGATTTTGACAAGTGTGGAATTGCTGATAGTTTGGTAAGAGGTTGTGAAGTTCCTTAGCCTTGCATTAGAGTTTGTGAGTGAGAGAGAGATATTATCCATTTGGGAGACCCATTCTTGAGGGTGAATGCTTGAAGAAACATACCTGCTGGACCCTCCGAGAAGGCCTGTGATGTTAAGACTTGGTTGTAAGCTTTGCTCTTGATTCATTTTAATACAATCAATGATGATTTCCTATATCTTGTGTACAATTTACTTGATAGCTTATGATTTTTTGACTTTATAAGTAAATAGATCATTGTTGTTCTCAGTTATGTGTTCTGTTCTTCTCTTATGCTATTTTAAGTTGATTGCTCATTAAGGAGAAGGAAATGGAAGTTGGAGTGGTGCAACGAAAGCTTCATCGAACACCGATTTCGAGGTAGGACTCCAACGACTATTTAAGGAAATCAATTGTTGTTTTGTTTTTGTTATGACTAGACCCACTCTAGGACTAGAGGTGTTGCCTCTGTCCGCAGGGGGAACACTTTCCTACTTCACAAGTTGGCGACTCCACTGGGGAGCCCTTTGTATGTTTTCTTCTTGTTCACTTTTGATTTGTCTTTTGATTTAGTGTCTCTTGAACTTTAGATGTGCACCTTGAGTTTTTTGGATTACCTCGGTCAAGCTGGGAATTCCCATTACTATTTGGAAGGATAGCCTAGTGTTTTTCGGGTATTGTCACTTATTTTTTATTCTTTTTAAACTCATCGTTGAAGATAGCTTACAGCCGCGACGACGTCACCCTGTCCTCTTTAGTAAATCTATGCGTCGTTGATTACCTATCATACAGTCGTGACTACACCTAAAATCGGACCGTCGCAGAAGATAGGTGTACCCCTGTGACGACATCACTCAATTGATGTCTCTACACTTGTGATGATTGGCTTATCGTCACATGTTTCTTGTTGTAAGCTCGTGATGATTCTTGTGCAAGTTGTTTTTCTACAACTTTGCCTCCTAAAACCATCAGTCTTGCTTACCCCCTATTGTTTTCTGTCTCTCAGCAGCTTGTTTTGATTGCTTTGGTTAAGGCTTGTTTCTCTTTGATTTCATTTGAATGAATCTTGTCTTTTTAGCCCTGTGACCTAGCTCTTTCAAGTTTTTCTGACCACTTGCCTGGGTTACTTGTCTATCCAAGGTTCATCCGCAACCATCTTATTGATTTGCTTGAGACTTTTTCCTGCTTGTTTTCTTGCTGATTGATTTTTAGTGTCGATAATTGAACTAGTTTGTTCACATTGATTTGATTTCTTCACTATCAAGCATAGATCACAATTGTTTGGATCAATCAGATTTACACTTGCTTGTTTGTCTCTTTAAGTTCAAAAAAGATCAAGGGATTGCATTCATATAATATACGAAAGTGAAAGTACATGTGCATTACAAATTTTCATGTTTTGAGAAATTGGAAAGCAACTTTAAATCTTTCATTAGTAGTATCGATGCACCTTAGGATTAGTGTGTCAATGCATTTTGCTTCTTAGCACTTGCATTCACTTGTCTTGGTTTTGTGAATGCTTTGGAATGAACTATGTACCTTTCTTTAAGTAGGTATTCATCGAAATGATTGATGCTTTACTCATTCTAGTTGCATCCTACGGATTTTTAATATACATACGGTAGGGCCTGAAAACCGAAACATGATTCAAGATCAACTCTAAAATCAACTAAATGAACTTAACAACGCATTGGAACTTAACGCACATTATTTGGAGGTCTAGGCTAGAGACGTGTTGTGGCATCGTTAAACCTAGTCACTATTGTTTTCGCTTAAGGTTGGGTGATTCCTCCTTCTGTGACTCAATAGCTACTAGCACAGACTTGTGCTCCCCGTACCATCGAGTATATATCGGGAGACCCCACTAGGTTATCATCCTACACCCATAGGAAGCCATGTATGTCACCTTATGAACCGTAACGCACCGAACACAACATTCTGGAAGATTGACTGTCGTACAAAAAGTCCTTGGTCATTTCTCTTTCATTTGATCACCAAGGAGTATATGCAGTTTTACGGTTTGTCTGGTAAAACTTTTGCCTAGTTCTCCAAAGTAGTCACTTTCATTCCTTTTCAACTCCCTAAAAGAAAAGGATCATTTGAGAATTTGTCCTTTTAGGCTCTTTAAATATTTGAAGGAGACTAGAGTCATCTTTTTTCCTTTTCTTGACTCTTTAAAAAGGAAAAGGTCAATTTTTGTTCTTGTTTCATAAAATTTATTCGACCACGTTCACAATTTTCTTGTTAAATCTTGACTGCGTTTCAATTTGCATAGGATTATTTTCCCTGCTCGTTTACTTTTTCCTAGAACTTTTGAGTTAAATCATCTTGGCAAAATCACCAATCCCATCTCCCATACCAAGTGACCAAGGCTCTGCATCTTCTATCGCTTATGAGGTACCGGTTGTTAGTGATACCCTTCCTTTTATTCCAAGTATTCAACCGCTTAACTCTCATGCCCCAGAAGATGAGTTTTATGATATTCATTGGAACCCCATCTGGGAACCTTGCGAAGAAGATTTCCCCATTACTCCTTTTGGTGTTTCAGTTTTGATGTCTTCTTTTGACATGGATGAGATGAACCCCATCTTTGGTGAAGAGACCTTCATGGCAAGTGGTGAAATCCCTATACCTATGGAAACTTCACCCTTCTGTGTCACCCCTCTTGGTATCGCATTGCCTTTACGCTACCATGCTTTGTTGATATCATGAGTTCCAAATCTCCCCTTACGAATTCTATGTGGTCCCGTACCATCACTCTGACCTTAGAACCTTTTACACCCCATATTCACAATGTGACTGTCAAATCTGTCCCGACTATTCCTACTATTTGTGTGGCTTCTTCAGCTCTCACTGTTAGTACCATCATTGTATCTTCAGTAGTGACCACTCTTGCCGGACCTTTAATTCGTCCTCCTAGTGGTGGTCCTTCAGCATTAGCATCTAGAATTGTTAATCCCACCAGTAGTGTTCCACCTTCTTCTGGTTCCATTCTGGTAGAGTGGACATATGACCAATACATGCATGCTCTTCAGAATCCGGATCTGTAGAATTTGTTTCATTACTACGATTATCGAGGAGCTCATATTTATCACATTGGATCAATCCCATCTCAGCTTATGGATGAGGTTTCAGTTATGTTATCTGTTGCTTGGGGCCGTACTGGTTATCATGGTGGTCAAGCATAGCCTTTGACTTTTCAAGGTCCACACTATCAAGGTCAGCTATCTTATGGGCAACCGTATTACGAGAAACCTTATCCAGGGCAACTTGTTGGCTTGCAAGGACAACCCTTATAGGGACAACCTTCAGCCTTCACCGATTCCTCTTTTACTTACTTCGGGCAACCTTCTAGTCAACCAGGATAGCCTTACATCCAACAAGGCCAACCTGGTGCCCAGCAAGGTCACCTCTCTGGATAAGTAGGTCAGCCTCAAATCCAGCAAGGCCAACCTACTATCCATCTTGGTCCATCCTCTAGACAAGTAGGTCAGCCTCAAATCTAGCAAGGCCAACCTATTGTTCAACCAGCTCAACCATCTGGTCAGTCAGGCTAGCCTTCAGTTCTGCAAGGTCAACCCATTACCCAGCAAGCTCAACCTTCTGGGAAAATGGGTCAACCTCAGTCTCAACTAGGCCAACCTTCTAACCAGATGGGTCAACCTCAGTTCTCGCAAGGACATTCGTCTGGTCCCACTCAACCGGGCACTCAAACACTCGTTGTTTCTTAAGCTCCACCCAGTTTCCGGACCTAGTCTGGGCTCCAGACCTAATCCGGTCTCCAAACTCAAGTTGGCTTTCAAACCCAACCTGCTTATAAAATGTGACCTAGACCCCAGGCATAGTTTGGAGCTCAATGACCATATGGCTTTCAAAACCTTCAGCAGCCCCAAGGGAAACCTCAAACTACCCCATATTTAAATTATCAACAGCCATAGGTTAATCCTTATCTGAATTTTCAACAGTTGTATGTTGCTCCTGTTGGTCAGGTTGGTAATCAATAGGCTACTGGTGGTCAAAACCAAGGTCAACCATCCAGTTACACTTATATTCCCTATGGACAAAACCCTTACGGACAAAACCCTTATGAGCAAAATCCGTCCGAGCAAAATCAATGGGGGCAACATGGCGCTGGATGGAACTCTAATGTTATTTCTTATCCACAGCCTCAAATGTCCTTCAATCCTCAATTACCTTTCTTGGCAACTTTGGAACTACCAGATGTGTCCAAACTAACAAATGATCCCACTCTTCATAATTCGTATTGGCCACCGGTTCCAACTAAGATTCCCGGTGATTTTCCCAAATTCGACGGTAAATCTGGCAAAGATCCTCAAGCTCATGTCATGACCTATCACCTATGGTGTTCATCTAATTCCTAGCTTGATGATTCTATCCGGCTCCATCTGTTCCAACGGACTCTCACTGGCTCTGCCATGAAATGGTATATTGAGCTAGCTCGTGGAACTTTCCAGGACTTTAACTCACTTGCTACGGCATTTCTAACTCATTTTCAGTTGCCGATTCATTATGAAATGGGAACACACCTCCTCACATATTTGAAATAGGACATGGCCACACATATCTCCGACATATCCATGAATGGAGGAGGTGGCTTCATCTAATTAAGTTTAGGATCCTTGATCAATTTCTGAATGACTGTTTTACGACCTCGTTCATCGGTCCGATAGCCTGGGATATTGCTATGGGGGCATGTGTTACTAAAGAGCAAGCTATTGCACGTGCTCAATATCTTGACTTGGTTTACTCCCAGTCCGGTATGCTACATGATCATTAAGTACCCTTGTATCATTTGCAATGAGTATCACTATACTAAAGACTATCCTAGACGATCTGAGGTTAGTTGCTTGCTTAAAGGCACCCCTGGGACTCCCACTGTGCTCAAAGGGCCTTTTCCCTCACAAAAAACTCAAATGGTGGCTAGTCAACCTCAATCTTCTTCCACTTTTAGCTCTCAAGTCTTTATGGTTGGGACAATTCCCATCCATATCAATACTCTATCAAAAGAATATCCTCCTCCTACCGACAAGGAAACTGAAATACCCTCCAGTGTTCCTTCATTCAGTACTGGTCCCCTCTATATCGAGCGGCCTAGTACTGAGTCAGTCATTCGACCTCTTCCCAAAGGAGTGCTCTGGAAGTCTTCCTACAACACTAACGCTCATGCCGCATAGCATTATAGCATTGTTGAGGACCTAGCCCAAGCTCCTTCGGCTATGTCCACTTTGGAAGTCCTCTAGAGCTGTCCCTCCTAGAGGAAGTCTCTGCTATCAGCCATTGGTGGAATTGACCCAACTAATTCGGATTTGATCACTTTTGATCTTGATAATCATCTCCCGAGATTGACTCATCAAATTGATTTCCTCATTCAAGTCATCATTAACTCTAAGAATATTCATCACACCGTTATTGATGAGGGCGCCTCCACTTGCATCATGTCTGTTGCTTGTTGGAAGGCTTTTGGTTCCCTGACATTGAATCAATTTCTAAATACCTTGGAAGCCTTTGATGGAAGAGATTCTTATCCTTTTGGTATCTTGCCACGTTTTCCCATTACCCTAAAAGGGAAGACAGTTGAAGTTGAGGTCAAAGTTGTCGATGCAAATTTAACTTACAACCTCCTCTTAGGACAAAGATGGATATATGCCATGCAAGCCATGGCTTCATCTATATTTCGTGTCCTTCATTTTCCCCATCAAGGGAAAATTTTCACGGTCGACTAATTGTCCTTCTTCACTACTTCTTCCTCCGACGGGAACGTGCCTTTTGTGGAGCATACCTCTATTCCATATGAGAGTGTGGGTGCTGGACTTTTTAAAGATCCTGCCCTCATGGATTTTTTTTCACTCCCACCTCCCAACATCACTCCCATCAATATGATTTTTGTCCATTCTGATCCTTGGGTCCTTCCTCCTGTCGATCAGGTAGAATCCTGGGGCAATGTCATGTCATTGAGTCTTGCTGAGCTCAACTATGTCGAAATTGTCTCCGCATTGGCTTTATCTTCTGAACCTGCTCCTTCGAGTAGGACTCTCGATGCATATGTACAATCCCCTTGGCTTGGAGATGGCGCTTCTTCATATCGGTTACATGAAATATATCCTTCTGATGAAGCGATTATTGAGACTATGTCTTTTAAGGAGCCTCCTCGGTTTGATCATCACCATCGCTCCTCGTTTCTCCCTAGCCACGGGGCCATGACTACTTGCCTTGAGCAGTTTGCTTCTTGTGTCCCCTCCCAACCCCTTCAGATGCCTATTCAAGTCCATGAAGTTTTCTCTAAAGGCAATATGGGGAACATTACGTAAACAATCCCCATCGACATCTCTGTCAAACCAGGGATTGTCGAGAATATACACATAAGGGTAACCTATACTCCTGAGGAGATTCAACTTTATACTAACCTCTTCCGAGAATTTCATGATATTTTCGCTTGGTCATATGAAGAGATGCCTGAAATTGATCCCAGTATCATGGTGAAAGAGATCCCTATGTCTCCTAGTGCCAAACATGTTCGATAACATTTATGCCCCGTGCACTCGTGAAAGGCTACAGCTATTAAAGGCAAAGTTGAAAAACTTCTTAAAGCTGGGTTTATTTACCCTATCCCACTCACTGATTGGGTTTCTAATATTGTCCCTATGACCAAGAAGAAGGGAAATATTAGGTTTTGTGTTGACTACCGTGACATTAATCGTGCTTGTCCCAAAGATAATTATCCTATGCCTTTCATTGACCAGCTCATTGACGATTGTGCTGGGAGTTAAATTTATTCATTTATGGATGGCTTCTCTAGTTACAACTAGATCAATATATCGCCTGTGGATCAACACAAAACCACCTTCATCTGCTCGTGGGGTACCTTTGCCTATAATAAGCTCCCTTTCGATCTCAAAAATGTCGGTGCTACCTTCCAACGCACAATGTCTTATGCGTTCCATGACATTCGTCACATTGTGCAGCCTTACCTAGATGACCTTCCGGCTCATTCAGCAAAGCACCATGACCATCCAAATCATCTCCGCAAAATTTTTCTTCGCTGTCAACACTACCGTATCTGTCTTAATCTGCATAAATGTGTCTTCTGCGTCGAATTTGGCAGACTTCTTGGGTTTATCGTCTCCAAGGAGGGCATCTGATTGGATCCCCACAAGGTTGAAGCCATTTTGAATCTTCCTCCTTCTGCTTCTTTGCAACAGTTGTAGAGTTTGCAGGGTAAAGAAAATTTTTTACATCGTTTTATTCCGAACTACACTAAAATTGCTAAAGGCTATACACGGTTATTGAAGCGGGACACCTCCTTTGTTTGAGATTCCGCTGCACAAGAGTCATTCGAGCAACTCAAGGCACTCCTTGTCTCTGCTCCTTTCTTGTGTCTTCCTGATTATCACCACGACTATACTCTTTATCTAGCCATCGCCGATAGCATGATTGGCATGGTCTTGGTTCAAGACGATGATGATGGTACTGAGCATGTTGTATATTATCTCAGCCGCAATTTACTCGATATGGAAACTCGATATGCTTATGTCAAGAAGCTCACTTTGGTAGTTGTTCATTCTATCCAACGATTCCATCACTATATTTTGTTGTGCATGACAACTGTGATTTATGATTGCAACCTGACGATGTACATCTTATCACGTCAGTTTCTGGGGGGCAAATACTCAAAATGGATTGTTATCCTTCAAGAGTTTGACTTGGAGTTTACTATGGCAAAGTCTAAGAAATCCCCTGCCTTTGTTGAATTGTTGTGCTCATTACCATCTACCACCACACCCTCTTGGTTAGAGGATAGCATTTCGGATGATACTCTTTTCTTGATTAGCACCCTCGATCCCTAGTACGGGGATATTATTGTCTACCTCTAGATGTCCTCTTTTCATCTTGATTTGTCCAATGATGCTCAGCGATGTATTCGCAATCATTCTCATCTTTATCACATTATCAAGGACACCCTTTACCGTCTCAGTGTTGATTTTGTTCTTTGTCATTGTTTTACGTTCAAGGAAGCCGAACGAGTCTTGAATGACTGCCACTCTGGTGCCTGTGGTGGTCATATGTCTTGTTATGTTACTACCCAAAAGATCCTCCATGTTGATTATTTTTGGCCATCTATTTTTAAGGACTACATTCTCGCCATCCGTTCTTGTCATGCATGCCAAATCTACCAACGGAATATGCATGCACCTCCCTCTCCTTTACACCCTTTCATTACCGTCGGCCCTTTTACTAAATGGGGCATAGATTTTATGACCTGTAACCTTCACTCGACTGAGGGGCATGGGTTTATCATCGTTTCCGTTGATTATTTTACGAAATGGGTCGAGGCGATCCCCAAATTATCTAACGACGGTAAGATAGCAGCTCAATTTTTATTCAATCATGTAATTACTCAGTTCGGAGTCCCTCAGGCTATTGTCATTGATCATGGTTCACATTTTCATGGTCATATGATGACTGAGTTAACAACCCAGCTAGTCTTGCATCATGATAGTTCAATTCCATACTATCCTCAGGCCAATGGCCAAGTAGAATCCGTCAACAAGGTGTTGGTCATGATGCTTCAACGTACAATCCGCATGCACAAGTCTAACTAGCATTTGATGTTGTTTTCTGCCTTATGGGCTTACCGTACTTCCGTGAAGGATGCCACTGGATTCACCCCATTTTAGATTGTTTATGGTCTAGAGGCTACCCTTCCGATTGAATGTGAGATCCCTTCTCTTAAATTAGCTGTCTAATTGCTCCTGAATACTACCCCGGTAGAGGAACATCTTCATTACCTAGAGCGGCTAGATGAGACTCGTCAACTAGCCTCTTTAGTGATTGAAGCATAGAAGAAGAGAGTCAAAACTCACTTTGATCAAACTATTACCCCTCATTCTTTCATTGAGGGAGACTTAGTCCTGATCTACGATCAAGTGAATGATAAGCTAGGGGCAGGAAAATTCAAGCCTATGTGGCATGGGCCTTATATTGTGAAATGCATTTTGCAAAAAGGGGCCTATGAGCTGATTGATTATGAAGGGAACCCTCTAGATAAGCCCCAGAATGGGCTTTATCTCAAAAAGTATTATGCATGAACTTCATGCATCTGCTGTGTACATACATGTGTTTTCATTCTATGTGCATGTGTGGCTTGGTGTGTAGGCATTATTGCCGCTTATTGTGTCTTTTTACTTCTTGTGCAGATGTCTGGTGCACCTTACATTAGATTCGCTAATGGTGCCTGCCATAGTACTTGGAATCTTTCCTCCATGGCATAGGTGATCTACGATCCTCATGGTGAGTTAGTAGACCTCCAAGGTGTTTGTCTAGGTTGTACCATAAACAATGTCGTTGAATATAGTGTTTTCATTGAACTATTGGCCAAGGCTATTAACCTCAATATTCGTGCATTGGTTGTGAATCTGGATTCTCAACTTGTTGTTCTCCAACTTAACGAGCATTATTCTGTTAGAAATCCTTAAATTTTAAGGTTGTATTTGTGTGTTAGATTATTGGAAAGAAATTTTGATTTTATCACATATCAACACATTCCAAGAAGATTAAACACATTAACTGATGCATTGGCAAATCATGTATTAGACAAACATTTACACAATTTATAATCAAAACATTGTATGCAAGCATTTAGACATAGTAATAAACCATATATATATTATAATATATATATATTATATATATATATGTGTGTGTGTATGTATGTATATATCTTGTGGTGCACCGAGGCACTCAAAAATAGTGTATATGTCAAAAAATAGAGTATGTGTTCATGATCCATCCAAGACACATGTCTCTCAAAAATAGCAGAAAAAGAAACCTAGGCATCTACTGCGGTGGGTTCTTCTCCTTATAGTAGAAAACTGCTCATACTACTCGTCTTAGGAGTCTATGGATCCTAGGTGTTACGCCAACAGTATGTCTCTGGTACTCTCGTGGGACTTCCTCGACCCCCATGTAATCTGGGATCCCCTTGGTCAGGCCCTTGAGGTTTTGGGCAATCTCCTCCTCTACATCACTGCCTGGGCATGGCAGAGCCAACTCTCTGTTGTCCTCCTTCTGTGTTGTAGGAGGGAGACCCACAGGCCTTTCAGGTCCCACATCTGCTAATAAAATGAACATGATGATTAAGACATATACATTTAAAAAATTCAAAAAATATTATAAAAAACAAAAACACATAAACAGTGTGGTGGTTAACCAAGTGTGTTACCTCTCTTGTCCCATTGCTCGCTAGGTGGGAGAAGCATGTCGAGATCTCCTTGAAATTCTATGCTCGCAGAGGGCTAATCCTCAATGATAACCTTCTGTCGATCCAACCACTCCCGGAAGAGTACTCCCCATGAGACTGGTCATCCGCCACCCCCTCGTGGCATCACATGTACCCATCTGGTTTTGCGAGTCACTCGCGGTCCTCACATGTGCAGGTCCATGTCCTACAGCTGAAGTGATGGTACCTACTCCAGCATGAGTGGTATCAGGATGGACCCATATCCAAACTGTTTGGCCTCTCCGTGCCGGCATTTAGTCAGTTGTCTCTTCATGTTCAAAGACACTACCTCAGCCTAGTCATACATGGTCAGGTTAAGGCAATCTAGAGCCAACCGTAGTTGGGTCTTAGTTGCCTCATGTTGTGACTGAGAGCCTACTTCTCTCGTAATCATGAACAACATGATACGAAGTGTCGAATCCTCCACCGTTGGGATCTGCAGTTTCCCACTAGTGGCCGATTTGTGTGCCCCGAGACACACTCGTGAAATCAACATATCAAGGGTCTCTCCGGCAACCCGCATGCCATCCATGCGAGGTTTCTCACCTCAACGAGATAAGCCTATCAAGAAATATATGTCAATCGTGTCGAAATCAATATCCTCACTGCAAATAACAAACTTTCCCTCCATCGGTTCCACGAGTGAATCAGGAACTTGAGCAAGTCTAGTTGTACCTGAAGGAGTGGTGTAAGGAAAAATTTCAGTAGCTTGTAGTTTTGTAGGGCTCTTCTGCATTGAGCATCATTGAATGCTCATTCGTCATCGACATCATGAGTTCACTCTTGCCACGCAAACACAATTCTCACACCCTGCACAAACCAATAACTTGAATTAAGATTGTTTTGATCGGCGAAATTAATGCAAAATATTAAAATTTATATTTTACGGCGCCATCACAGCTATTTTTAAAACAACAACCATGGCTTAATGTCATAGTTCATTTTTTGTCAGATCGTCACAATAGTACATATGTTTCTAGCAACAATTCCGATGGTGGCATATGCAAAAGTCCTCAATTGTCGCTAACCCATGAGGGATTTCCGCGACGACCGAGGCGTGAATATGAAATAGAAAATTCTCCAAAAACCACCTAAAATGCATGAAATTCAACTTCAAAACAATCAAATGTAGAGAAGGGAATGATGTACTTACTTGGCGAAGATCTCAAGCGAAATGGTTGACTATAGCTGACAGAATTGAACTCCATAATCGCACAGGTATGTAGTTGAAAAATTACCAAAGGGTAAAATCTCAAAATGCAATGTAAAAATGATTTGCCATAAGCCTTTATATAGCTATTTTTCCAAATTTTAGGGTTTTGAACTATAGGGCTTAGGGTTTTTTTATATGTTTTGGGGTTTTAACTATCGTTTTAGGGTTGTTGACCTAATTTTTCAAATTTATAGTACATTTTTGTCGAATGGATCTTATACTTTGGTTTTTCTGTTACACAGTAATTTGTCACTGACCTCATCTCAGTCCCTCTACTATGTCATACATCAAATAAACATTTCCATATCTTCCCACTTATGCAAGAAGATTAAGCAAGTGTTCTCTAATGCTGAAGATTGACCCTGTTTGCCTAAGTTTTTGCATCATCACTAGTAAACCCTTAAAGTCTGTGATGGTTCACTGTCATGAACTGTATCATTGTGATGTTGTCACAGGTGTACACATGTTTCCTGCGACAGTCTAATTTTAGGGCTCGACGCAAGTCTTCCAGATGCTTATTGCGACGACCAGTCCGAGCGCATTTCTCCCTTGCGATGTCGTTGCTAAGCCCTAGTTCATGACCTGCAACAATCCATATTAGGTTAATTAGTTCAAACAATCAGCCTTCTGGGTGATTCTAGAGTTGGTTGTTGGGTCAGATTGGTTCGCCTTTCATCCTCTAGGATGGTAGTTCCACCTTTTATGAAACCTCCCTTTAGGGTAAGCTCCTTCTCCCTCATTTAATGGAGGCTCCTCCTCCTATAAAAGCACTCACCAGTGCTATGATCAGCTATTCTTAGTTGCTAGTTGCTAGTTACTGGTTGCTAGTTGGATTGGAGCATATTAGATAGCTCTGGTGTGATTTTGACATGTGTAGAATTGCTGATAGTTTGGTAAGAGGTTGTGGTGTGCCTTAGCCTTGCATTAGATTTGATGAGTAAGAGAAAGATATTATCCATTTGGGAGACCCATTCTTGAGAGTGAATGCTTGAAGAAACATACCTGCTAGACCCTCTGAGAAGGCTTGCAATGTCAAGACTTGGTTGTAAGCTTTGCTCTTAATTCATTTTAATACAATCAATGATGATTTCCTATATCTTGTGTACAATTTACTTGATAGCTTATGATTTCTTGACTTTATAAGTAAATAGATCATTGTTTTTCTTGGTTATGTGTTCTATTATTCTCTTGTGTTGTTTCAGGTCAATTGCTCATTAAGGAGAAGGAAACAGAAGCTGGAGTGGTGCAGCGAAAGCTTCATCGAACACCGGTTTCAAGGTAGGCCTCCAACAATGAATATTTAAGGAAATCGATTGTTGTTTTGTTTTTGTTGTGACTATACCCACTCTAGGGCTAGAGGGGTAGCCTCTATCCGCAGAGGGAACACTTTACTACTTCACAGCCCCTGAATTCGCAAGTGCCAGATTACAGCCCAGATACAATGACAGCAACTAAGGATGGTCTAGGAATGGAAGAGGTAACCATTGGCGAGGCCATGCAAGCCCTAACTGTGGAGGATGTTCCAAAAGGTGCTAGGGTTGTGGCAGAGATCCCCAAATCACCGCGTATGCTAAGACCCAAGAAGGATAAACAAGCAATGTCTATCGTACACGTGTCCCCAAGGAACCCGATACACAACAAACTATTGATGGAAGAGAAGGGGAAAGTTATCACGAAGGAAACAGATGAGGAAGAAGAATATTTGGAGGCCCTTATCATCACAGAGGAACATGACGAAGGCATGGAGGTGGATATTCAACCTACACACTCTGCGACAAAACTGCACACATATGTCCCCCCACGAAAATGGAAGACCAAAGTGCCTGAGGACTTGGACGAAACCAAGAGTTCACTATAGACCCCACTCCTCCCAGATGACATTATGTTTAAAGGCATGCACCTATGCTGCGTGCCAACCATGAAATTTGAAGATTGGGACCTCACTGACTGTGAGAAGTTCCCTCACCTGGAGACAGGGAACCTCATGAAGCAGAACATCATAGGGGTGGTGACAATGTTATAGCCATGGAAGTGGCTGCACAGAGTGGAAAAGGCCAGGCTACTGAACCTACTATGGGTGCCACATTTCCACCGCACCCCAATAGCCATTTTCGTCGTCAGGCAGTTGCTCTGCCTAGTGCATTGTTAGGGTCCCACCCTAACCCCCTTATTTATGTAGTGGGATCGAGTCATAGTAAAGAGTCAATAAAGCCCATATTAATAATTGTAAGTGGTTAACCCGCAATTAATGACAGGACCACAGTTAGTTGCAAATGGGCCATGGTATTAGATAGATGGTATTAATAAAACCCATGGTTGTTGGCATTATGTTTCTAGTTTGGCACTATGGTACAGGTGTTGTACTTGATGGCAACTCACTCTAGTGGCAGATCTCAGTTCATCAGGCACTCAAAATCATGGAAAATGAGATACCCGCAGGTGATCCTATGAGAAGCTGCGGACCCGCAGGTACGCCGACCAAGAAGTGCGGACTTACACGCAGGTGTGCCGTTTAGAAGGTGCAGACCCCCAGTTCACTCACTCCAATGCAGAAAAGCACATGCATGTGGGAATCTTTATGAATGGTCCATGGTATTTAGCCCGACATATTTGATCCTATGGTTTTGATCCATGGTTTTGCATCTAAAAGTATTGATCCAAGGTATTGGGTTCCTAGTATTGAATACCTATGGTTTTGGACCATGTTTTGAGTAATGGCTCACCTATAAAAAGGAAAGGAGATCACTTGGATAGGTACTTGAAACTTGAATATCTTAAGATCTGAAATTTTGGGTGATTGGTTTTAAAAGCTAGATCTAAATCAAGGAGCAAACTTAAGGAGAATCTATTGATAAGTCATGATCTCTCGGGCGCATGAATAGATCTGTGGATCTGACTGACTGTGGCACATTGGAGGACTGTTAACTTGGCTCTAATCAGAAGTTCACAGGCGATCCATGGCGTAAGTGCGGGGGTACGCAGCGCAGGAGAAAGCACAGTGCCGGGGTACACAACGCAGAAGAAGGCGCAGTGCGGGGTACGCAGCGAAGAAGAAGGTGTAGTGCATGGGATATGCATAGAAGAAAAAGGCAGAGTGCGAGGTACGTAGCACAGAAGAAGACACAGTGCGGAGGTACGCTGTCAGATAGACAGTGCAGGTGCGGATCTGAGTAGAAGTACATAGAGCGCAAGAAAGATCAGGTGCGGATCTACGCAGTTTAGACACAGAAGAGCTGCGGATATCTGTAGGTTTATATTGGTCAAGTTGCAAACTTTTCCTTGAAGTATTTGTTGGCTGCCTTTTGTCTATTTGTTGCAGAGTTTTGGGTTTAGTTTACTGGTATTTCCTTTCTGTTTACAGCATTCTAAGAAATTGGGTGATTCATTGGTTGATTGTATAAGGAGTTTGGTTGATTCATATGTACTTGTTGATTATTTGATGTCAATGGATCCAGTTTGAAAATTCATGAAACGTCGTCCTTAAAGAAGTAAAAAGAGCAAAGGGGGTTGTAGCTCCCTTCTAGGAGAGACTGCAAAATGAGAGAGGGTTGTAGCTCTCTGCAGGTTGCAGCCTGCGTACTAGTAAGGGACTCCACCAGTACAAAATCATTGTAAAAGAAGTTTCTAATTGAAAGAAGATAGAGACATATTGCAGTAGGTGGTTTTCACCCACATTGGGTTTCCACCTTATATCTGGCGTTCCTTGGTGTGATTATCTGTCTTTCTTGTTCTTGCTTGTTATTATATGGTACTGACATACAAACTAATGATCAATATCTGAAGAATAAATTAAAGTATAAATCTGGAAGGTATATTGAAAAGAATTTGATAATAC
>APFE030396887.1:0-19084 GCA_000404065.3 Pinus taeda | reverse complement strand
TAAGTATGCATGTTCATAACTATTCCTCATGAAAACATGGAGAAATTGCAGAAATTGAGCCTAGGGTGCAGCCAAGCATATCCTAAACTATTCTTCTTTTCTGCAATTTAGATGGTAGATTGATGATAACACAAACATAAAAACTAAACATAGTTAAAGAAACACTTATTGAACCATGTCAAAGCACAGTAAGACACAACAGACAAATTCAGAATCCATACTTTCAGCAGTCTTTGATTATAGAAAGTATCACATTTACAGTGCGAGTCTCTGCTCAAGCAAAATATCGAACCAACAAAGATCAAAAAATCAACCAACCCCTACTCCATTTTTCAGGGTGGTATATATAAGAAAAATATCTAAAGTCATTTATTACAACCAACCTAAACAGGTCTGCAAGAAAAAGCTTTCTAAACCTAACTTATGTCGGAATTAACTGTAAGTAAATCTTCTTTGGTTTGCGGCGGTGGCAGCTGGATCAAAATTGAGTTAATGTGATGTCCTTTGTGGCTTGGTGCAATGGTTTTGTAATAACTATGCATTGAGTTCTGGTCCACTGATCTCCTGTGAGTTTAATGTGCAGTCATTTGTGTTGGTGAGCTTTCAATGCGTCCTCAACTGCTTCTTGACTTTCAGGGCTTTCCTTTTAATGCTGGATTTGCCTCGAGCCTTGAGAAAATCTCCTTTGATACACTTTTCCGCTAGTCTGATACTCTTTGACATGCTTTTTATCTTCACAACAACGCTGATACACTTTAACCTCTGAACCTGGTCTCTCTCTGTCTTCAGATAGATTTAAATTGGCAAAATCTAGCTTTTTCTGCCATTTTGGGTGCAAAAAGGGCCGAGGAATCAAAATATTCCCTAAATATTCTACAATATGGCTCATTTCCCATAGCTTCGCGCTAATCGAGCATCGAAAACTGCCTCTATTTTTCATTCCAGAGCTCCGAAGCTTGACTTTCGCACTTGCGCGTTTTTCCGTTTTTTGGCTGCTGACGTCAGCTTGAAATCAGCTGTACGGTGGATGATGTCAGCAGTGGGGTCCTATGGTACGGATGTGATGTCAGCATGCTGACATGGCAGTACTGTGGGGTGATGACGTGGCGAGACATGGTGGCAAGTGACGTGGGCCAAGCATAGGCAGGAAGGGGTGAGGTGGAGGCGACGTGGCGGGGTGATGCGGCGCTCCTCTAACACGAGGGGAGGGCGATTTTGGTAGGGCATCGGACCGCTTTCGATACGGAAGCAGTTTCTATCAGGGGCGGCCCGATGCAATGGGAAGGCGCCAACTGTCCCGGTGTACGATGGTAAAACCGTCGGACATCGGGTGCTAACGTGCACACATAAAAGGGCGTCGGATATCGATAACAACCGTCAGATCTGGGGGAGGTGACCGAGCGATGGACGGCCGAAGAAGATGCGTGAGGCTTAGTGAAATAGCGCACATTATTTTTTTAATTTTTCATGGCATGGGTGGGTTGGAACTTTAGGTGAAGGGTTAATGGGTTTCAGCGCTTGGTGATTTATTAAACAAACATTAATAAATTCCAAAGAAAATGTGCGGGGGGTGTTTTTGGATTTGGACAAGGTTTCTTTGTGTTTTGTAAGGAGTCCAAACACCTTGGGGGGAAATTTATGCAGAGATGGGGGCTCTTACTAAGGTCCAGATGACTTAGTAATTCCCAAGGGATGTTTTATGGTTATATTTCAACCAGGGGGAGGGGGTATTTACATAGGGGAGCTATTAACATTCTTTTAATAGGGGGAAGGGAAATATATAGGGA
The DNA here is from genome assembly GCA_000404065.3 of Pinus taeda. Lineage (NCBI taxonomy): Eukaryota > Viridiplantae > Streptophyta > Pinopsida > Pinales > Pinaceae > Pinus > Pinus taeda. Next base: position 17,297 of record APFE030396887.1, on the reverse strand, counting down.
GTTAAATAATAATGTGAGTAGTTAATATGAAAGTGACCAGAAAGCGCTAAGTTTCAGAGATCTTAGGCTGTGAATGGGAGATAGAACTTTGTAGAGAAAGTATGGAGACTCCTTGAGTAAAGCAGATCTTTACCAAGGCTAATGACATGGAAAATGATGAAACTAAGAGATATCAAGCAGATCTTGACCTCTTTAGGGGAAGTTAGTAAGTGATTTAGGGAAGAGGAAGAAGAGGAAGTTAGTCATGCGTCGCCTGAAGTCCTTCAAATGGGAACTGTCTGCTGACTGTGATCTGTATGAGTGTAACACTTGAAAATGTGGAATTAATCACAAATCAACATTGTGCAACCTCAAAATTACCTACCCAGCCTACTTACCTAACATTTTTTCTTCTTTTTGGTTTGGGTGCACTTGGGCTTTCACACCGAGCTTTTCAACATTTTCTTTTGATGTCTTCCTATCTATATCTACACTTATTTCTTCCAAGGGCCCATATTAAGCAGATGGGCTCCTTTGATTCTCTACCTATCTAAGAATCTGCCAAGATTAGGCTGTTTGGACAAATTATTCATTCTCTATATTCTAAAACAGGAAATTGAAACCTAGGGAGACCAAGATTAAGCTATTTGGACCTCCCTTTAGCTGACAATTTGTACAAAAATGAAATGACTCTTCAAAATTGGAATGCAGTAGATGAACTTTGAGTATAATTCTCTCATGGCCTCTTTTTGGTGACTGCTAGCAAATATGGAGCATTGCAGCATGCAAAGTATGACATATTTGGCCTGTAAAAATGTCCATCATGAAATATGAGTAACCTGCTGCAGCAGGAGGCTAACAGTACCCATTGGGCCACATTAGTTAGCACTTCAAAATCTGTGATTGTGCATCATTCCTCACCTAATTGTTTTTCCACTTCCTTAAGTTCATCTTATTACCTATGAGATATCGGTACTTGAAAACAAATCTTTCAACTCACAGTTCATATTGAGTTTACCTCTCTCGTGATAATAGGATACACCTCATCATACACACACCCATTGGTGTGGCATGGTTGAATTATTGAGTTGTGAGAAAGATATGACTTGGTAGGAAGGAGGGGGGGTTCACAAGTATCAAATGATATGGTCCACTCAGACTGGGTTTGAATTGTCTAACACAAAGAAATATAAGGGAGAAGACTAGTATGTAACTATGGGTTGCTAGAAGTGTATACGATGTGTCAGTCCCTCTCGAGATAACAAAAATCCCAAGATTGCAACCCTGTCAATAGACAAGAGCTAACCCAGTCACCCAAGTGGAAAACTATATAGAAAAAAAGAACGATAAAATACCAGGGAAGAATAGAAACTTGATAAAAAGATCTGAGTATTGTTCCCTTGTAGCAGCCGACTCCTAGAGGAAATAAAGTGACTTTTTTTTCATGTGTAGCTGTTTCATCCCCCAAAAAGTGTCTCTAATGGAATAATCCACCCAGAGCATGGAATTCCCTCTAGATGTGTGGCGTAGGACTAAGAAATCCTAGCTAAGAGTTGAAATTCATAACTAATGTAGAGGTAAGTCCCAAATTTATTCTTGTTGACTTGTGAGATGAACAAAATCCTAAACCATTACAACTTGGAGTCGTAAGCACAAATATTGTAAGAAGGTAAATAACTATGGTCATGTTGACCGGGGAGAGAGGTATATAGCCTAGAGTAGATCCAAGACAAAATGAGAGTGTCAAAGCTAGTGCCCAAAGTAAATGCAGAGAGAGGTGTGAGAGGAATAGAACCATCAATGCTCTAGGGTGACATGACTCGTAGGGTGAGTGAGTAGGGATATGTAGTGGAGGACCAAACACTTCAATGAAATGGGAGTTTCATTATTGATACGTATTTTTTAATGTGCCAGATATGTGACATGAAATGAAGGACTTGATGTCTTGCATGATATGAAAACCTTGTAATGTAACTTCATGGCCTACCCGGAAAGATAGAGATAAACCCATAATATTTTAAAATTTTCTTTACATATAATAAAGATTCCATGTTTCTTTCTCCTACTTGAACTACTACATCACATTTAGGGTGGAACCTTATACCATAGACACATAACCACAACTTGGAAGGAAGGAGGAGCTATAACATGCAACCATCAAGCCTCTTGTGACATGCTTGGGATCGATATCCTTGACCATCATAATCTATATGTATCTTCTATATTATATATATATATATATATATATATGTATATGTATATGTATATGTATATGTATATGTATATGTATATGTATTATATTAATGTATATGTATATATATATATATATATATATATATATTATATATATATATATATATATATAATATATATATATAATATATATATATATAATATAGTATAGATAGATAGATATATATATATAAATTACTTTCTAACAGTTCTGCATGCATCTATGTCTCATGCCAATAACTTCCTCAACACTAATATATCATAATTACCATGTTCATGCATAAATTTATAAATGCCATTAACCTAGTTAATCACATGCATAATAAAATTCCATAATTTCCATAATAAGATAACTTCTAAGAAACAAACAAAATGCAAATCTAGCGTCATTGAGTATATATACAATAGAAAATCCTACAATCGGAAACTATTTTGTTAAGTACATTATACCATAGTTATCTACATGGATCTACCACTACCTACCATGTTTTACTAGAGACTTATATAACATTAAATGCCCATTACGATCCTTCACTAACATAATGAAAATCACCATTGGATTCACTAGATATTTCACTCATGCAAATGCATAAGAATGAAATCAATTACATGAATATAGATAGCATCATCAATATATATCTTACGCATTACAAGTAAAGAACTAAAATACCTCAATGAATGTCACTCATCTTATAGTACTTTAATGCATAGATTAAATAACATGAGGCTCTCGCTTTAGAATTTCAGACTTAGAACCAAAATCATTTATTGGTATAGTTATCATTCTCGTATACAGATCTCACACTTACAACTAAACATATGTTGTAGGAAGCATTGGATTAATACAGAAGGTAAGGAAAAACATACAATGCATTCCACGCATATGAAACCAATTAAAACATCACTTAGATACATTTCAATATCGTTTCTACATTTCAGTTTTATTTAATAACGGATACATAAAATATAATAATATTAAAATTAAACCAATAATATTAATGTGGTTTTTAATGGTAAAAAAATCTCATTTATAGTTTAGTACTCGCATTATTCAATTCACTAAATTGTTACTAGAAATATCACATTTGTTGTTCTTATAATGTTATGTGTTAAATTATTTGCATTATATCTTGATATATTAATATTTAGCCCTATGTGTATTTTAGTTTGCTTCCAAAACAAAATATAAGATAAAAAAAAAATTATAGCCTACAAATAAGGCTTATAACTTAGAATTGGGGTCATTTTCTAGTAGACTATCTTGGACAAATACAAAAAATAATATTTTGAGAGTCAATCATGTCCTAAATCTAACCATATATGCTAAAAATAAAATGCCAAAAAATATTTTTGTTTTGGCAATTTTTTATATGAAGAAGTGACCGACATTAACTTTTGTTTTAATCTATTTAGAGTATATGAAGTATAAGGATACTCAGACATATTTGGCACTTCTTGTCAAGGTTAAATTATTTTATTTTTGGATGCCATATAATGCAGTTAGGTGGAAAACATATCTAGTTTCTCTATAGGCAAGTTGAGACCACCTAACCATCTGATTTCTCATTGTAACCTATCACTTTTGAAGAAAATGAATGAAAAGGTCCTGTCAGGATTGCAAAAAACAAAATCCCAAAAATATTACTATACCTTGGTGGGTGTTTAAAAAATATAGGCTTACAAAAATAAGTTGCAAAACTAAAGACAAAATAGTAGAAATTTTCAAGGGGTGGGATGAAAATTGATGGGCTCAACTTGAACAAGTTCCCTACTACTACCAAAAGATCATCCTAGGTCTCAGGCCATTCTGAATTGTCTTTCAATTATTTCCAATCATTTTTCCATAGAAGACAATTCTTGTTCCATGGAGTCTAGGGAGAGGAACATGTTGTCTTTGTTAGCATTTCGACCCATGAGTGTCATTCCAAGAAGTTTGATGTGTAAGTAAATGTCTATTATGTACATGTACTAACTATATCTAGCTCAAATGTGACCAACATTAGGAACCCATTGGGCCACGTGAGTTAGCACCTCAAAATCTATGATTGTACGTCATTCCTCACCTAATTGTTTTTCCACTTCCTCCAGTTCATCTTGTATTTCCTATGAAATGAGATATTGATATGTGAAAACAAAGCTTTCATCTCACAATCCATCTTGAGTTTACCTCTCTCATGATGATAGGCTACACCTCATCATACTCATGCCCATTGGTGTGGCATGGTTGAATTATGGAGTTGTGAGAAAGATATGACTTGGTAGGAAGGAGTGGGGGTCACAAGTATAGAACGATATGGTCCATTCAGATTGGGTTTGAAATGTATAACACAAAGAAATGTAAGGGAGAAGGCCAGTACGTAACCATGGGTTCCTAGAAGTGCATAGGATGTGCCAATCCCTCACAAGAAAATAACAATCCCAAGGTTGCAACCCTATTGATAGACAAGAGCTAACCATGTCACGCAAGTGGAAAACTATATAGCAAAAAAGGAAGGATAAAATAGGAGGGAAGAATATAAACTTGATAAAAAGATTTGAACATTGGTCTGTTGTAGCAGCCAACTCCTAGAGGAAATAAAATGACTATGTTGGTCATGTGTAGCTTTTTAATCCCCCCCAAAAGTGTCTCTAATGGAATAATTGACCTAGAGCATGGAATTCTATATATATATGTGGCATAGGACCAAGAAATCCAACCTAAGAGTGGAAATTCACAATTAATGTAGAGGTAAGTCCCAAATTTGTCTTGTGTCGATTTTCCAATTGAACGTAATCCTAAACCATTACATCTTGGAGTCATAAGAATAAAGATTGTAAGAAAATAAATCACTATGGTCATGTTGAGGGAGGAGAGGGGAATATAGCCTATAGTAGATCCAATAAAAAAAAGAGAGTGTCAAAGCTCGTTCCAAAAGTGAACGCAAAGAGAGGTGTGGGTGGAATAGAACCATCAAAGCACCAAGATGACATGACTCTTAGGGTGAGTGAGTAGGGATATGTACTGGAGGATCAAACACTTGAATGCAATGGGATTTGCATTATTTATATGTATGTTTTAATGTGCAAGATATGTGACATGCAACAAAGTCCTTAATTTCTTGCATGATATGAAAAACTTCCAACATACGTCCATGGCCTACCCGAAAAATTAGCCCATAACCCCATAATCTTTTAAAAATTTCTTTAGATAAAGATAATATTCCATTTCTCTTTCTCCTAATCGAACTACTACATCAAATTTAAGGAGGAACCTTCTACCAGACACATAACCACAACGTGGAAGGAAGGAGGAGCTATAACATGCAGCCATCAAGCCTCTCGTGACATGCTTGGTATCGATATCCTTGACCATTGGATATATATATAGAGAAATTACTTCCTAATGGTTTTGCGTGCATATATATCTCATGTCAAAAACTTTCTCAACACTAATAAATCCTAATTACCATATTCATGCATAAACTTTATAAAGCCCATTAACTCGGTTAATCACACACTTAATACAATTCCATCATTTCCATAATAAGATAACTTCTAAGAAACAAACAAAATGAAAATCTAGCCTCATTGCATATCTATGCAATAGACAATCTGGCAATCATAAACTATTCTATTAAATACATTATACAATAATTAGTTGCATGCATATACCACTACATACCATGTTAAACTAGAGACTTATATAACATTAAATACTTACTATGATCCTTCACTAACATAATGAAAATCACCATTACATTCAATGGATATTTCACTCATCCACATGCATAAGAATGAAATCAATTACATGAATATAGATATCATCATCAACATATATCTTATGCATTACATGTAAATAATTGGAATACCTCAATGAATGCAACTCATATTATATTACTTTAACACATAGATTAAATAAGATTAGGCTTTGGCTTTACAATTTCAGACTTAGAACCAAAATCATTTATTAGGTATAGTTATCATTCTCCTATACAAATATCACACTTACAACTAAACATATATTTTTGGAAGCATTGGACTAACATACAAGGCAAGGAACATCATAAAATACATTCCACACATATGAAACCAACTAAAACATCGCTTGGAGAGCGAAGCACCACCACCCAAACATGAATCACCTTTGATTACCCCAGAGCCAAGGTTCTTGCCATGGATCAAATGTACTCAATTAATCACTGCACTGGGTATTTAATACCCTCTTTCATGATTTAGTTTCCATTAGTGGCATTCCTCTTTTATGCATTTTTGCATTTGCCTAGATCATTTTCATAAGATTTGATCTTTATCTCCCACAAGGGGTTTCAGCATAAAATCTTGCCTTTATCTTCAATAAATCTTTTATGTTCAATGGATATTTATCTCCCATCCATCCAAGATGATCTTAAATCCATCTAGAACCTTTATCATGAAATATTTATCTCTATCCCATTCCTCAATGGGATTTGGAAAGAATGTCATCTCATGGTGCTCCACTCTCCAAGTCATTTATTTACTAATTTATTTAATAACATATTTTCTTTTCATATTACATATCACACCTATCTTTTTCTCAACTTAGGTTTAAAATAGTTTAACCCACAAGGGAGGGGTATCACACCAAGCTTTCCTCATCTTAGGTTTACAATAGTTTACCACACAAGGAGTGGTGTTACATACTCCCCCGCCTTAAACTTTACACAGTCCCCAGTGTAACACTACATCATATCCTTATTCACAGGTAGTTGGCTTTTGAATCTAGATATCTCATGGCTTTCCCATTTGATGCAATTTTTTCAATGTACATCAACTATAAGGAGTGATTCCAACATATCTCCTTCCATAGCTACCTATAACATGGTTTTCAAACAATTTGTGAGAATTTATAGACACAGAAATATAATTATGATAAATATCATGATTTGCTACTGAATATTACTAAGATATCTATTTTTCATTATTCATTTTATCTGAATAATTCATGAGTTTTTCTTACATTCCTGCAAGCCTTTGTGTCCTTGTTGAACGTTTTCTTTTCACAGTTTCTCTGCATACAACACATGAGTCAACATGTTTTCCACATCAATATGCCTACAATGTCATAATATATTAGCTCAACTAACCATATATATCCAGTATATATATTCATCATAATCGTATTTATTCCAAGCTACAATTAACCATGGTTACTTATCCTTGAAACACTTCTTACTTCCCTTCTTCTTTGCAACTTCCAGGTCGTTTTCCCTGCCAAACATCTATCCAATTTTTTCATGCATACCTGCACATAAGGTGTATTATACAAACTGATATACATATCATATTTCAATTATGTAACACATATAAGCATATGGATATCATATGTACTGCTTGTACATAGCACCATCTGTTCTATTTCCCATCATATCATCCTCATGGTAACAACTGCATGACATAAACACTATCCACCTATTTTTCCACCATGTTAGTATAATGCCAAACATTTCTTTATCTATTTCTAGTAAATAGAACAACTAAGCTTAGTTTATAAGGAATTTTCATGGACATGGTTCTTTTCTACAACCAATTGAAATATTTTATATTGTTTCAAGTGCCATTATTTAGCAATCATTTTCTTATGTCATGTGGCTGCATCATAATAGTATCATAACAGTCATTCTATCTACTATCTCTCAATCATACCAAAAATTCTTAGTTTGGGTTTTAAATCTGTCGCCTCTAAAAGGTTTGAATCAAATGAAATACATCATAAAAAGAGTATGTTATTTTGTGTCTCATAGATACTTTGAAGTTCATGCCCTTCAGAAGAAATTTGGTTAGTTCTTCATTAATTAGGCCAAAGAATTTCCTTCTTCCAACACGTTTTTGGTTCTTAAAGGTCTAAATATTATGGTTAAAGCTTATGCACCTACATACAACTCCCATGCTAACATCAAATTTTAACTCCTTATGAGTAATAATTCTACAAAAATCTTTTTTCTATACCCATATTCAAGACTAATTACATTATGACTTGCATGTGCACTAATTCATACAATCATATTAAATGTGAACAACAGTTTTTAAGCTAATTAGTCTCATATTCAACTCAACCTTGTCTTTAATATTTCCCATCCCTTCTTAACATCTTTTAACATCACATCATTTACCCTATGTTATGTTCTTTATTAGGAAATCATACAACTCATAATTTGATAGGATAAAATAGGTTATCTCTATATTATATTCATGAATTGGTATTTTATTTGGTATTTTCCCTTTTATGGAAACCATTCACTTAGGTTGATCATTTCATCTATCAACCACTTATTGTTTACGAAATTAATTGATTTTTACTTTATTTGAAATATTTTTTTTCCACAGAGTCTCTCTTCCCCATACCATACTAACCAACAATGGGTGTGGTTATCATTGGTTTAATGATTTTTTTTCCATTTTTCTCATATATTTACTTGATGGTTGTTAAGAAATCATTCTTTAATATTGGATTCCTTATCCAATCCCATTTTCACCCTAAGTTCTTAAACATATACGGTACTTCGTTAATTTGATCATAGTTTAGTTATGAGCATTTGCGATCTCTTCCCATTTTAAGGCACAACCAAGAAACTCATTATATTTCCCCAATGAGTCCTTCTTGTAAGCTTCATAGGAATATTTGGATCCTAAATGCATTACTTGTTTAACATGATTAATTTTGTATAATCCTGATGACTACTCTTTGTTCACGAATGCCAATTATTAGATTATCATGTTATAAGCCTTTCCTTTCAATCTTGTCATTGTATCCACATGACAATGTTTATCCAATAGTTTAAATTATTGTACCTTTTAATATTACTAGCCATGTTATATTCATACTTTAGCATTGCTTTATGCAGTCAACATACTAATGTAACTCTATATATGATCCCCCCAAAGTATCATCTCCTCATCAATATAACTTGTTGATGGGTTACATGACAACACTAATAAGTTAAAAAATACTCGCATTGACTATGAACTCATCACATATGAGCCTCTTCATTGTCTCAAATCATGATTATTTTTGAATTTAAAAAATTATAACATTTTAAATCCACAACCCATCGTCATATAAAATGGTTAGTGTTACACTTACTATTATAATTATTTATTTTCCGTTTGAGTACCACAATCATACTTATCACATGTACAACATGGTCAATGTTAACTTAGTTTGAAGAGTTTTCATATAATGGTAGTTTCAATTATATTCTAATAGTCATATGCAACATAGCATAATTCTTCATCCCATATGTGTATACAAAATCTAACATAATCAATTTTAATCCACTTATTGATTAGGGCGCATAGTCCATGATGATAGTAAGGATCAATGTCCTTCAGGTTTCCTTATCCAGTGTGATTCTATATTTTCCAAAATAACTTAATTTTATTGGTTTAATCATAAACATATTCATAAGTTTTTCATGCATACTTTTCTTCTGTATCATTAGCACATGATAATTTATGTTAAATATTAACTGAGATATAGTTCAAGCAACCTCAAAGTCCTGAACTCGGATGAAAAATTCAAATTCTGCATGCTTGCATGACATTCCGAGAAATGGATAATTCTTCTACAATTGAAGGTAATAATAGGTACCAACCTTTAAACTATCTACAAGTACTAGCTTGTGAATCAGACTAGAACATAATCATTCTTGCTTGTCAATTAGAATCTTCTCTAAATGAGAAGTTCAACAATGAATTTTTTTCTAAATGTTATAGTCCAGAAGGTGTCTAAATTGGAAGGGTTCCTTATTGTTAATTATTACCGCCATCACCTTATTTGTATCTCCACAGATTGTTTTGGAGGGACTTATAAGCTTAACACAATCTTTTTATTATCAATGAAGAAGCATTAGGACTTGCTTCTTATTAATTATCATGGTTTATATGTTATTGTATTCAAGAATGCTTATAGGTGCAAGCATGCATTTATAATGCATACATCATGATGTATATATTAAATTCCCCTTAATCACCTTTTTCAAAGAACAAATCCCCCTCCAAAATGCATTGTATAGAGGACTGAATCAAAAACAATTTGGCATTACATGGTCTTTATATTGTTAACCTTGTTCATGGGAATATTTTTCATTGCATAACACCTTATGAGGATTTAACATTTCCTCTTTTATTCAATCATACTTTTAATTAGCCAATTCCCTACATAATACTTGTACCAAGGTCAATTTTATTTTATTATAATTGAGATAACTTGATGACTATATCACTAACTTCATTAAATGCTATTTACCTATTGGAATAATTAACTTATTTCATTCCAATATAATTTTCTAGCGATTCACTTTTACCCTTGTAATTTAGTTATCCAAAAACTTAATTAGTTCTACTTTGCTCCAGCCTATATGGTTACTCACATAACCTTTCAGTGCAGTGAAGTTTTATTTAATTTTCATATCAGTGTTGAATATTTGGATAATACTCATAATTTTTTTTCTTGGTCTATCTATATTGATAAGCAATATTAAAAACTTGGCCCTTAGCAAGAACTCAAGAAAATGATGGAACCTTTCATGATTCAGTCAAGCAATCCATGTAAGCTAATCCACGTAATGATTGCCAAAAAATGGGACTATCGATAGATAAATAGAGGTTTCATGTTTCTATTGAAATCGGTTCAATTGTAAAGCCTTGAATGTGTGTCTAAGGGACTCGTATAATTTGTGACTCAGTAATTCATTGATCATATTTACTGATAAAGGTAGAATGTTCAATGTTTTTTCATAAAAACAACAACCATTTAAGTCACTTGTTTACAAGGTTACTTTCTAAAACTAGGTCTTCCTTGAGCCACACCTATTTACTCAATATCTATGAATGTACACCAAAGAAAAATATGTCCTCTAGAAAAAAATCTTAGTAAAAAAATATATACATAATCTGTTAACCATGAAATTGCAAACGACATTCAATCAATTTGGAAATATTTAGGTGCACTAGGATCCTTCATAATAACATAGTTATCCTTGTAGTTGTGTTTAATTTCATTCCTCAAAAATTATTTAAATCTATCGCTTAAGAGTGCTTATGAACCTATTTCATGCCATGGTACACTCGATCCTAAAGAGGCATTTATAATTATTGACCTACTAGTATAAGGCTAAGATTATAAATGCCTCTTCTCTTTCAAAACATGAATAAAATATATTCCTAGATGCCCCAGACCTCCCAAAAAAAATAACACAACAATATCCTTTTTGTAATAACAAATTCCTCCAATATTCTCTCTACAGAACACTTCCTCCACCATTAGTGAATGCGTAAAGACCTGTTTGCAATAAAAAAAATAAAAATTTATTTTAATGGAACCGTATTAGAAGAATTCAAGTGAGAAGTGAGGCTAAGAGAACTTACGTATTTCATAATTTCACCATGCTACTGGGTGCTAGTGGGATTTCTCATTAATGGAATTGCATTCTACTTTATAACAGAATGCAGTTCAACTATGCATGATTCCAAACTAGTGATTCAAAACTAGTGTCATGCAACCCTACCTTGAACCCCATGACTCTAAGTCATGAAACAATGGTGCGTCTACTCCCACAATGCACATACAATGATGAAGGTTAGGGTTGACCTGATTTAAATAATGTGTCACTTCTACGTGTTTAAGGGTAAGAACATAGTAAGCAATAAGGATGAACAATATCCTCGAAAAAAAGTAGTATGTTTATTGCTTGGATAAAAAAAAAAACAACGATTCCTTAATTTGACTAGAGTTTGGATAATATTATCCCAACCTACATCTTTAACTGCTCGTTGGCAGAAGGTAACAAGTTGAATTACATTTTTTCTTCAAACGTTCTATTGAAATGGTATTGTTGGTTTGTGTCCAACTCACTTACCTTGAAGATGGTGATAAAACAACACATGTCACACAATGACCTTTTCTCTGTGTTCTTTTAGCATGCATTTTAGTTTTCTTCCTCATACCTCAAGGCCTATACCCACCCCAAATATATTTCTACGAAATTAATAAGTCTTCTTTTTCTATTTAATTAATTGAATTTAACCAACTCCAAAATCCAGCCATGAATTGTCATTTTTTTGTTTCTACAACCTCGTGTAATTTTGAAGGAGAAAACAACTCTCCCTCGATGCTCCAATGGTGCTTCTTTCATGGCCTATTCCACACGCTACTTAGGATGATTGGAAACTCTGTATTGACATTCATGTCCTCTTATTTTACCTTTGGATTTGGGACAAATTATTGGACCTTTTGTATGCTCTTATGTTAAATCTTATTCGTAACTAGTATGACGATCATCATTGATCCAATATGCAGCTAATGTAATTCCCTCACCCTTGCAGGTAGGTTTCAGTTGTATCTTCCCATGGAGGAAGTCCCTTTATTAGTGTATAGCCTTCAACAACAAACTATGAAGTAACTTTACACTGATTTCATCTGGATATGATCCTTTTGGTAATGACCTAACAGAGGTTAACCATAACCACATCCTAGAAGAATGCTAAAGCATTAAGAAATGTGACAATGCATGATGAACCCTCATCACATCCATGCCTTCACTATCTAGCCATAGAGCACAATGCAATAAGAGAAATATTTTGGCCATGCACAAAACCTCATCCGCGTGTCGTGTTTGAAGTCTCGATAGCAGCTCTTCCCACGATTCCTCTTCCCATAGCTTTCAAGCTAGTGCATCAAGTTAACTCATGTCGCTCATTTAAATTCCTTTATGCCTCACAACCGAGTCTCAATATATGAATTAATAAGTTATCTTGGCTATTTATATACACAGTTACCAATTATATAATTATAACAAATGAGATTATTGTTACTAATTTCTAAGTAAGCATATATCCTCATAATCGGTCATCCCTAGTTGTGATAAGTAGCATATGAACCTAAGCTCTTTAGAGAATGCAAAAGGGCATCGACAAAATTATAATAATTTAAAAATGCTTATTTCGGATGTTTTAAAAATACTGGGTGCCACATTATTTCATAGAATTTCCCCCAAATATATTTATAGTATTAATTACATATACTCTTTTAGATTATAATAAGTGTTGATAGTATGTCAAGTTTTGGATGAGGGATATAACCGCCTCCTCATTAATAAAACACTATGGAGGTAGATGAGTCCATAGGCTGCAAGGTTTGGACTCAAAGCTATGATATCATTTATAATGTACCTCCATGGCCTACTCGGAAACATAGCCCATAAACCCATAATCTTTCAAAATTTTCTTTAGATATAGTTAAGATTCCATGTTTCTTTCTCCTAGTTGGATTTCTATATCACATTCAGAGAGGAACCTTATAGCATAGACACATAACCATAGCTTGGAAGGAAGGACGAGCTATAACATGCAACCATAAAGCCTCTTGTGACATGCTTGGTATCGATATCCTCAACCATTGGATATGTTAATAGAACTTTCTTCCCAACGGTTCTGCATGCATCTATGTCTCATGCCAATAACTTCCTCAACACTAATAAATCCTAGTTACCATATGCATACATAAACTTTATAAAATCCATTTATTGATTTAATCACACACATAATAAAATTACATCATTTCCATAATAAGATAACTTCTAAGCATCAGAAAGAATGAAAAGCTAGTCTCATTAAGTATATATGCAATTGACAATATGACCATCACAAAATATTCTGTTAAATATTATACCATAATGATCTGCATGCATCTACCACTCGCTACCATGTTAAACTACAGAGTTATATAGCATTAAATACCTACTACAATCCTCCACTAACATAATGAAAATCACCATTGGATTCACTGGATATTTCATTCATCGACATGCATGAGAATGAAATCAATTATATGAATACATATAACATCGTCAACATATATATTTTGCATTACAAGTAAAGAACTGGAATGCTTTAATGAATGCAACTCACCTTATAGTAATTTAATGCATAGATTGAATAACATGAAGCTCTAGCTTTACAATTTCAGACTTAGAACCAAAATCATTTATCAGGTATAGTTATCATTCTCTTATACATATATCACACTTACAACTAAACATATATATAGGAATAATTGTAGTAATATACAAGGTAAGGAACAACATACAATAAATTTCATGCATATGAAACAAACTAAAAGCTCACTTCGAGAGTGGAGCACAACCACCCAACCTTGAATCACCTATGATTCTTGTCGAGCCAAGGTTCCTGCCATGGATCGACTGTCCTCAATTGATCACTACACTAGGTATTTAATACCCTCTTTCATGATTTAGTTTCCATTGGCGACATCTTGCTTTTATGGATTTTTCCATTTTCCTAGGTCTTTTTCGGAAAATCCTACCTTTACCTTCCACAAGGCTTTTTCATCATAAAATCTTGCCTTTATCTCCCCAAAAGCTTTTATGTTCAATGGATATTTATCTAGCATCCATCCAATATTGTCTAGAATCACATCTAGGAGCTTTATCATGAAATATTTATCTCTGTCCCATTCCTCAATGGGATTTAGCAAGAATCTTATCTATTGTTGCTCCACTCTCCAAGTGACTTATTTATTAATTTATTTAACAACATATTTTATTTTCATATTACATATCACACCTAGCTTTTCTCGGCTTAGGTTGAAAATAGTTTAACCCACAAGGGAGGGTTATCACCCCTAGATTACCCTAGTTTAGGTTTACAATAGTTTAACACACAAAGGAGTGGTGTTAGAAAAATCATAGGGGATGTACTACCATGTCTCGTAGGCATGTTTCTTTGTGGGATGGAAACAACCAACCCCCACCCCTTTGGGTGATAAAAACTATTTTCGATGGATCTAAAAAATTATGTCCTCTAAGAAATGACAGTTTGAACTCTAGTTCCTAGACTAAATGAAGAGGCAACTCCTAGCCAAACATCATCATCAAAGCTCTAGGGTGTCATGGCCTGTACTGTGAGCGAAAAAAGTTTTTTAGTGCTAGATGGGAAAGTTGAATTTAATGGGATTTTCATAGTTTAGATACATGTTATAGTACTATAGATATGCAACATCTGACAAAGGCCTTGACTCCTTGCATGTCATGAAAACCTCATAGGGGGTGTTTTCATGTCCCGCAGATGTTTGTATCTATGAGAAAACACCAACTCGCCCCTACCCCTCGAACTTATAGACACCCCACCAATAGAACCTCAAAGAATTATGACTGTAAATTTTTTCTACTTTGATTATCTGAAAGTGTGTTAGTGTTAGAAAATTATATATTATGGAGCAATGGAACACATAAAATATTGTAGAAATATAAACACAAAAAACGCACAAAACAAGAGAGACACAGATATAGGTGGTTCACCCAGTTTGGGCTACGTCCACCTCGAATAGCCAGTCCTTCCTTTATATTATCTAGCAAAATGAAGAGAAACAACCTACAGCAAATCCGCTGTAATATCCTCTGTTTTCTCTCACAGTCTCACCTCTCTGTTTCTCGCTCACATAGAATACACATCTATCTCCACCTCAAATACAATGCCCTCATACAAAGAGAGGGGTTGCCTTCTAGGGCAAAAAACCCTAAACTAAACATAAGTTCTACCGTCAGATCATCCGCCTAATGAACGGCCCAGATTTGAAAGAAATTACTATACTTTACAGGCAATTTTACAGCTGTTTTTAGCTTCGGGGGCGCTGCCCCCGAAACCCCCCCCAAGGGGGGCTCCAAAGGTCGCAGCCGCCCCCACATAGACCCCCCTGCAGCGAATATTTACGGGGCGGCCGTTGCCGCCCCCATTTTGAACTGGGGTCCAATGTGGCGGTACTTTTGAATATAGAAGATAATCAGGCTCCACACCCAACAATCTCCCACTTGGAGACTGATTGTAGCAACTCCACCGCTGCTACATTTGCTGGACAATGACTCCTCTTTGGACCTAGCTATTTCTCATCTTCATCGTCATCCTTGAAGACCAACTGAAATTGAGCATATTCTCAGTTTCTCCCTGGTTACAACTTTTGTTAGCATATCTGCAGGGCTATGGCTAGTGTGTATCTTTTCCAGCTTCAACTGTCCATCTTCCAACACTGATCGTATGAAATGGTACTTGAGCTGTATGTGTTTAGTCCTGGAATGAAATGCTGAGTTCTTTGCAAGATGAATGGCACTTTGGCTATCACTGTATAACGTGCCCTTATCATGCTCCTTTCCCAATTCACCCATAAACCTTTGTAACCAAATCATTTCTTTACTAGCCTCTGTAGCAGCAACATACTATGCTTCTGTTGTTGAAAGTGCAGCAACACTTTGGATTTTTGAAACCCAACTGACAACTATTCCACCAACAGTGAATACATATCCTGTAGTGCTCCTCCTGTTATCTTTGTCACCTGCCATGTCTGCATCAACATATCCCTGTAGAGAAATGTTTGAACCACCAAAGCATAATGCTTGATATGTGGTACCTTTCAAATATCTGAGAATCCATTTCACTGCCATCCAATGTTCCTTTCCTGGATTGTTCATGTACCTTCTTACAACTCCCACTGCATGTGCAATATCAAGCCTTGTGCAGACCATTGCATACATTAAACTTCCAACTGCAGATGCATATGGAACTTTAGACATATAATCCACGTCTTCTTGGGTCTTTGGGCACATTTACTTACTAAGTTTGAAATGACTAGCAAAAGGTGTACTAATTGGTTTTGCATTGTGCATGTTAAATCTTTTCAACACCTTTTGTATGTACTCATTCTGAGACAATGTTAATTTACGATTTTTCCTGTCTCTAGTTATTCTCATACCAAGGATTTGTTTTGCAGCTCCCAAATCCTTCATTGCAAATGAATTTGCCAATTTTCTTTGAGCACATTTATTTCCTGCATGTTAGATCCTGCAACAAGCATGTCATCTACATACAATAACAATATAATATAGCTGCCATCATTTTGCTTTTTCAGATAAACACAATGATCAGAGTGACATCTAGTATAACCTTGTTCAGACATAAACTTGTCAAATTTTAGACACCACTGCCTTGGAGCCTCTTTTAAGCCATACAAGCTCTTCTTCAACCTGCACACAAGTTTCTCCTTCCCTTTCACTTCATAT
>APFE030396884.1:89191-105278 GCA_000404065.3 Pinus taeda | reverse complement strand
AGAGATTGTGTGCAGTGGAGGATCATGTTACTTTCATACATTCCAACGGAGGATCAGGATGCTGATATTTTGACGAAGGCTCTCACCAGGAGCAAATTCGAATACCACCGAGGCAGGATAGGGGTTGCTGATAATCCATATCTTGATGAGAGGGACTGTTTAGATTGCAACAAGATGATGGAGCTTAGTGAAAAGAGTCACCTTCACTAAGTGGGCCTGCAGGCAAATTATGGCGCAAGTTCTATTTTTGGATCACAGTAGGGATGATCACATCAGGAGTGACCACAACAGGGATGATCATAGTAGGAATGATCACAGGAGGAGTGATCACAACAGGAGTGATCAAAGTCTATTTTTAGACTGGCTGTCAAAAATAGAAAAGTCAAATATTATTAGCTTATAATAATATTTTGGACTATAAACTTAATCTTATTCTCTTGGAGCACTTCAGTTTGAGCTACAGAGGTGGCACATGCAGCTGTCAGAAGGAAATACGCTTTTCTTATGATTCAGTTGAGTTGTTGCATGCATGACTTCATTTAGAACTCAATCAGTTGAGTTTGGTGGAGTTGATTGTGGAGTTGATGGAGTTGTGTTCAGTTTAGCTTTGTTAAACTGGTTGTATTTAGTCTAACTGGCAAATAGACTAGAGATGATTTGGGTGAATTAGTTATTAATTAATTCACAAGTTATTAACTCATAATACAACTAATGAATACATCAGTTAACTCAGTTGCATGTCAGTGCATGTTCAGTTCAACAGGGACAGGTGGTAGAGAATCAGATTGCTATCAGTTGTGACTATAGTTGTGCACCAGATCTTGCACAATCAAGGGATTGAGTATGCCAATGAGTTTGCCCACGTATTTGCCCACATTTTAGCTTATGCTCACGTCCACAAAGCGTGAGTGACTATTTTGCAGGTGAAAAAACGAGTTTGGTGAGCCATTCTCATCAGTTCTTGAGCAGGTATTGAGCAGTGGAGGCAGGCAAGCAGTGGAAGAGATTTGGAGATCAGATCTGAGCTGTATTGTGTGTAACAGAGGTGGAGATACTTGTGAGAAGTATTATGCTGTGTAATGTTACATGACTCAATAATTAATATACAGATAGTTGGGGTTTTTAGTGAGATGCTTTCCCCGGGATACATACTGTGTTAATGTGTGAATGCTCTTGATGTTTTATTGTTATTGATGCTGCTATATTGATGATCAACGTAGAGGAGCTTATGTATTGTGTATGTTTTCCGCAATAGTAGATGATCAGGATAATATCCATTGAATATGTGTTAAATTATTCAAAATTTCTACAATCTTTTCTCTTCTTGGGGAGATATTGGTGCCCCTTACATGGCTACATTGTCCCTTCCAGGATTGAAAATTGGCTTGCCAGTATGGCTTTTCTCGACCTCTGTCATTCAAAACACCATAATTCATGAGCAATCAAATCAACAACCAGATGATACTGGAGTTTTCCCCCCATCTTCTACTTCTTTTGTTTCTCCCTCTCCTTCTTCCTCTTCGCTTAGTGAAGCTAGTAACACTAAAAACCAAGTTACTGAGAAGAAGAAGAAAGGGAAGGAGAAGAAGAAGAAGAAGCCAACGATGGAAGGGGGCAATCGTACATTTTCTAGCAAAAATCCACACACTGCACCATCCAAACCTAAATCTCCATGTGT
The DNA here is from genome assembly GCA_000404065.3 of Pinus taeda. Taxonomy (NCBI): domain Eukaryota; kingdom Viridiplantae; phylum Streptophyta; class Pinopsida; order Pinales; family Pinaceae; genus Pinus; species Pinus taeda. Next base: position 103,600 of record APFE030396884.1, on the reverse strand, counting down.
CATTTTCAAAGGGGGCCACTATCATCGGGATTTTCCTTGCATCCCATGGATCTTAAGGGACTAGTCTCCCCGTTTGCATGATCCGGTGTCTTCAACCTTTGTCGATCATGTCGAGAGTACACCATCAACTAGTGAAAATGAAGTCAATGGACAGAAAGGAAGATCTAAATTTCCTTGTAGGCTGTGTGAAGGCGATCATGCCCTCCACCATTGCCTTTCCTGGATGAAGCTAAAAGAGTCTTGGATAATCGTCCTACTTCACTGCAACGACTTCCTCCTGGATACAAGAAACTCTTGCCAAGTCCATCGCTAGTTGAAAATCTGACTGAAACACCTCTGTTATTGGTCGAAACGCCTATCATTTTAGATAAACCCTCTAAGTCCACCCCGGACCAAAGTAAACAGGTCGAGACGATAGTCGACCCAATCTTGTCTTCAAAAGGTCCACCTTCAGATGATACAGTCACCAAAGAGAATGAGAATGACACCATTCAAATTATTTTTGTTAACACAGAATCCAATGAACATGGGGCCAATATACCCATTCTTTTACTGCAGGAAGGAAGTTCCTCAGTTCAAGAGATTCATCTGACCCTTTATTCGGTCCCTCCTCCAAGCAATATAGTCATTTCCTTTGATTGGAATCTACTAGCGAGACCCCGCCTACCATCTAATGTGCCATTCTGGATCATAGTACAAGCTTACAAAATGTTCATGGTTGGCACTATCATAGATGAAGGGGCTTCCGTGAATATCCTTTCCTCAACTACTTGGAAAGCGCTTGGTTCACCATCCCTTCTGCCTAAGATTTGAAATTTGTCAGGCTTCAATAAAGGAACCAGTCGACTATTAGGGATCCTTCCAAATTTACCTATAACTTTGAGAAGGAAAAACATTCATATAAATGTGATGGTAGTCCAGGGGCCTCTAGATTACAATCTACTCCTTGGGTGTGACTACATTTATAACATGGGAGCTATTGTTTCCTCAGTCTTTTGAGTGATGTGTTTCCCGTATGAAGGTAGAATGGTCCAGCTCGTTGACCAGCTTTCATTCCCCTGTTCAAACATGGCTACTAGTTAAATGCCATCCCTAACTGGTCTTTTTGCATAAGGAATGTCTCATCAACTTCTAGTCCATCCACCTCATGATCATGAGTGATTCGGTGAATGTGATGAAACCCAGGGGGCATGTGCCCTAGCCTGCTTTGGCAGGAAAACCACCGATATAAGATATGTTTCCTCATAGGATATATGACCAATCTGACACACCTATCCATTTAGGAAAATGGGATCAGTTTGGAATAGGATTTCCTTGTTGAAGGTTATGTGATTGGAAGCTCCCACCATTCACCTTTGTCTATTTCGATGGACAAAGCCAAGGAAGTGTTTTGGCTGCTACGCGGACTAAACAACCTTGCTTTAATGCATGAACATCTGTATGGTGACCTGGAAACTTTAATTTTCTTTATACATGGGGCCATGCAAACCTTTTTTATGCAAGTGAAAAGCAACCAGCATAACTCTAACCCCATTACTAACTTCAACTACTTAAGTTAGGTGATTGGTCTGATCAACCATTCACCTTTACAAGGGTTGATGGCACCGGTAAAGTAAAGGAGATGTTTCCCATCGAGAAACTATCCTACCTAACCACAGTAGTTCTCTAACCCCTAGGACAGTAGTTGGTTGTTCCTAGCTTGCATACAAAAGGCTCCGGAGCAAAGTTTCGCATGGGGCAAGCTCCCTAAAAAATGAACCTATCAATGAGAGACATCCTTATTATACGACTAGCATGAACAGGTTTACGCAAAGTTCAAGCTCATTAAAAAATAAACTTAGCAACGAGCATATGTTCCCCTAGAGTTCAAGCTCATTAAAAAATGAACCCACCTTTGGTAAATAACCTTTGTGATCGCATTACTATCAGCTTTTGAGCCTTGGTTGTGTTCTTACAATCACCTCCACTTTTTAGCTGATCATACACCTCTACTTGATTGTTTACCCTTTTGAGGAACAACTGTGACGAGTGATTGTATTACCCACCTTCTTTACACTACCGTGCTTGAAAAGTTCCAAACTTACCTGGAACCAGCTGCTTCCCGAAAATATCACTCGTTCCTCGAAAAACGAATCTCTTTTAAGCTCTTTTTAGACTCGTAAAATATAAAAAGATTGCTGAGAAATTGGCCTCTCCAGCTCGTTAAAGTGATTGGAAGTGCCATCCCTCCTCTATATTTTAATATTTTTGGACCTGAGAGATCATTACACAAAAATATCGAGTGCTTATCTTTTTCGGCTCGTTAAAGTGATCGGGAAAGTCATCCCTTTTGTATTATTTATACTCTTTCAGAATTAAGGGATTATACTACGAAAAAGGATTATTGGAGTTTCCTTTCCATCTCTTTTCAGACTCTCTAAAACTGAAAAGGACCTAGTTATCTTTGTCGTTAAACTCATTAAAACAATAGTGATAAACTTGTCCATTACAGACAAAAGTGAGTTTCATTGTTGCTAGGCCCGCTAAAACATAGCGACAGGTTTGCTCGAAGGGAAATTATAGAACAAGCATATGTTATCCTCCTCAAGCTTGACAAAAATAAAGAAGTACTGTTCAGCAATGACTAGGGAAAAGTTGGGAAGAAAACTTGAAGAACTTTATTGGTAGCAGGCTGCTCTTGAACATGACACTTTCACTCCATCACCATGATTGAGTCGGGTTGGGTTATTCCATTCACCGGCCATATCACCATTGGTCCTCCGTAGCATCCATCTTTGAGGTTAACGCTACCAATCCATTTTAGTGTCGCCAATATGTTCAAGAGAAGTCACTCAGAGAATTCACCAACCCAGCTAATGCCTCATCCGCTGCAATACCTTCACGCTCCATTTTTCATGACCGCCACCTTGAACCTTGTACCATCAAATCATTTTCACCTCCACAAAATCATTTGCTCTGTTTCGTGTCGTAGATGTGGGATTCATTAAGGCCCTCCTATGAAGGTTCACTTCTTGTCGACCTCAGCTCATTATCCAAGAAGTTGACCTAGGAACAACCCTTTCAGTACTTTGAAGCTTTCATGCCTCAATGGTAAGCTTCTCACTTCCGGCAATAGGTTTACATCAATGGCCTTCGACCAAAAGATTTTACGTGGTGTTCAACATCAACTCATGTATTCACACCATGTGAATTGTACTGCAATACCTTGAGGGTCATTATCATTATCGGTGATTCCTCTCGTGCCTGTTAACAACTTACATTATTGGCTGGTAATCAGGTGATGTCTTTCCATGTTCGACATCAAAACATCTTTTCACATGGATCGACTTGTACTTCGGGCAAAGATTGAACGAGTTTCAAGACCCCAGATCTAGTTTCATCCATCCGGGCTGTGATATATTCAGGAAAATAAAGACATCAAGTGTACTCCATAGCTGCACAGATAATCATCCTAAGGGATGATGGCTCTACCACAATCATCAGTCTACCACACAGATGATTGTCTATCCTATGTGCATGAAAATGAATTTATAAAGCTGAGCATGGGAATGCCCGCCTCAGCTAGATCATGAAAATACTATGAAGATAATCTATTGTATTGTATCTTATTACAGGTCACCTTCCAGTTTGAAAAACCTTGGATCCTCATGATAAAGCATTTCACCCGACATCAGAAGATTTACGACCTCATGGTTTAGGGGGCAACTGTTATAGACATATTTGGGCATTGCAGCCCCAATCACATATGTCCATAAGCCAAGGGCTTCTAAACCCCTAAAAGTGTTGTTTAATACCCTAAAGGAACAAGGTCAATTGATTACATCATTTCCCAGAAGTTCTCCCTAAAAAACTGCTCAGAACTGGTCAAAACTAGACCATATAGACTGCTCCATGCTGAGGGTGCGATGCATCTCACCTGTTACACACAAAGGGTGCGATGCATACTAAAAAGCCCTTCTGTAGGGTGCGATGAGTGAGAGTAGACAAATTGAAGAGGCTGTTTGCTAGGTGGAAACCCAGAGAATCTTCTAGAAACTTCTCATTTAACACTTGCCTCTATGAATTCGCCCAAGGATGAGTAAGAGATCATGAAATATCCAAGTGGAACCAAGAACTATTAGAGAAATGAAACTAATCAAAATCCCAGAAGCTGACTCACCCCCTACAAATATCTATGTATGGATCCCTCATCCTAGAGATCCAGAAGCTGGAATTTTGTATTTTGTAAGGAAGTGTTGTTGGTTTCTCTATAAAGCATTGTATTGTTGGGTGATCTAGTCTTTTCATGAGGTGAAGAGGGCTTTCACACTAGGAGGATGGCACTGGATCATACAGCTGGGTTGTAATCCTCTCTTCTACTACTTCTATCAATAAAGCTATTTGAGTTTTCCTCCATATACTTGTATATCTTTGAATCTTGTATTTGTTTATGCATGTGTATGGTTAATGTACATCTGATCCTATATTGTTTATGGTTATAGATCTCTATGCTTTGATGGTATTCTACTGCTTTGACTCTACAGGTGTTCTTTGAAGTGGGACAAGTGAGAAAAGAGTGGCGAAAGCTCTATCAAGGGAGAGAGGAAATAAGCAAGGAGCCAAGCAAAAGACTGAGGTTGGTACTCTCTGCTTCTCTCTCATCTATCTCTCATAAAGGAAAACACAAGTTGCTTTGGTTTTTTTGTTTCTAAGATAGCTACCCGTCTTAGTGGGACTAGCAACTCTAAATGGACACTAGTTTTCCTGTAAAAAAATGGCATTAAGCTATCTAACTCTAAACTATTGAACAACAAGCAATCTCATTTATAAACACAACATTTTGCCATTTAGTTTGAAGATTAATCATGAACGAAAGGCTCTGGAAATATTTTCTTATACCATGAGTGACTACACTAAAAAGGAAAAGGTACTGAAAAACGAGAAATCTCATTCATAAACTCCATATTTCACCAGTTATTTTGAGGATAAACCATCAACAAAAGGCTTTGGAAATATTCATCTATGAAATGAGTGACTATCCTAATAAGAAAAAGGCATGAAATAACTTAAATTTAAAAACTAAAAACTAAGGAATAGCAGAAGAAATAAGTCAACAATTTAAAAGCTACAGTTAAAAGCTAGAGAATAAGGGAAACTAAAGAACTACTTCTACATTGGAATGCACCTATCTGAGTTAGTGGAGGGAGATGACAAAAGCTGCAATGAACACGATTTTAGAAATGATTATGAACATAATAAAAACACAAACAAATGTACAGCTGAACAAAGGAAGACAACAAATGAAAAATGTACAGAAATGAAAAGTAACCTCGACCATGCAGGGGCCCTTTGCAAGGTCTAGGACTAGCAATGCAGAATCACTTCACACGCTTCAGGTATCCATGGAAAAAAACAGAGTTTTTATATTTAAAAATGAAGCACTGAGTGTCTCAAACTACAAGCGAAAATTGCACTGTTACATCATCATAAACATTAACTAGTTCTGTGTTTTAAACGTTGACATTTATAGGAAAAATTCACAACTATTTTGAGAGAGAAGTCTTCTACAACAGACACGTGAACAGGTAGTGTATCCAAAGATTTAGTCTTCGTTTGGCTGGAAAAGTAAATATCTGAATAGTGGCTATTAGATATTGGTTACGTCGGTGGCAAATGACATCCTCAGCTTCAGGAACCTGCCTCAGATTCATTTACTAGAAAACGTGCAAAAACAGAGTTCTAGTTGCTATAGGTCTTCTCCATTGACTCCCCTTTGACTGGGGTCTTTCTCATTGACTTTGATCAAATGGATAGGACATCATCCATGTAATAACACTTTCCCAGCTACCCATATGGTTCGTTTCTTCTCTCGACACCTGCAACCTACAAAAGTATGGAGATGGCTACAGAATGGTCGGTTAGCTGTAGAATGTGGCTACGTTCCTAGCTGAAAAACAAAATCCTATTCAAATAACAAACATAATAATATAATTTGAAAATCACAAAAATGCACTCCTGGAGGCAATATGCAATGGATTTTGATGGTTTAGGATGCATTGGCATGGGAAAACAAAGGAGGAAAGATGAAGAAATTGCTTAAGAAAGAGGCAGTTTTAGAACTCAACATACCTCCACTGTGAAGTTGTTGCATGTCCTCATGCAACCAAAATTGTAACATCCTTCTTCTACTGCATCTGCTCTGAAACCTCAGCTAGAACATCCAACCTTTTCTTGTTTTTCTTTGCTGCCACTACCATTCTAGGCTTTCTCATGAGGAATCTATATGTAAGGTTGATGAGGGCCCCGCTTAGCTTCCTATTTTCTTCTTCAATTTTCTGTTATTCTTATGCCACAGACCCAGATGAATCATGGTATTATCATGAATGATTTTTTCCAGCTTGTTTTTCTCTTTTAAAGCTTCATTTTCCTTTTGAATATGCCTATTTAAGACCTCCAACTCATAGATTTCTTGCTTGAGTGAGTGAATCATGGTCTCTTGTGATGTAGCTGGCTACTCAGGGTTGGATGAAGTCCCCTGTTCTATTGTTGTATTATTCTGCTCCAATGACTCAATATAGTCATGAATCTACTGCTAAACTGGGTCAACCCCTGGAGATACTCTTCTTGGACTACTTTAAAAGTTGAGGAGAATGTTGTGGACTCTGCTCAAATGAGATGTTGTCTTAGAATTGAGTTGGAGTTTCCTCTCCTAAATCTATGAATTGGGCCTCTTTTGTCTTTGTTTTCTTCATTCTGCCCTTAAGCCTAGAGCTTCTCCTCAGACTTTGTGAGCCTATGTTTTCTTCCTCTATGACTTGTTTTCTTTTCACTTTTTCTTTCTCTTTCTGGGATTGTTCCTGAATGTGGACTAATTTCTCAGAGAGTAGTTGTTCCTCCTCTAATGAAGGCTCAGGAGTTTTGATAAATTTCCTCAACTTTTCTTTTCAATTTTCCTCTCTGTTTTATTTGCTTTATGATCTCGGTTAGAGTTTCAGAGGGAGGTTCTTCCTCACCGTTTTCTTTGGCTGAACTTGTAGGAGTGTTTGGAATTGAAAGATTTGTTCTCCTCCTCCTACTCTTTCTTACTGAACTCCCTTCAGGTGACTGTTTGATCAATTTAGTATGTCCTAAATTGCTATTAAAATGTCAATCCGGGAGTCGTAAACTGATGAAGTGAAGCGCACTGTATGTGAAAGATAACCTTTTTCTTAGTCTCTTGTCGTTTTTGAGTTTTTTTTAGTTTGTTTTTGGGTTTATCTTCTGTGGATCCCCTAGTGTGAGATGGCGAAATTGAAAATTAAGTATGGATGGTAATGGTGATTTCTACAATGATTTTCCAAACTTAAAAGTTCTCAAAAAGAAGGTTTCCAAACTGGCTATAATGAAATCAATTCTCAAAAGAAGTAAATGTACCAAAACAATGAACTAGTGACAATGGCCCAGTATCCTTACTGTTGTATGAAATAGAAAATAAAAACTTGAACTTAAAGCAACTCAAAGACTGAAAGCAAACCAAACTAAATCACACTACTTCAACCCATACTCTGACCCTTCACCTTTCGACTCATTCCGGCTATGGAAGTAATCATAAACAAGCTGAGTATTATGATATCTAATTTGCAGGAAATTAAATTGCATAAAAGGAAACTAAGATTTAACTACTCTTTCATATTTCAACTGTTGAAAATGACATAAGTAATTCAATCTCTAACTTGCAGGAAAGCAAACTAAATCATACTACAACAAGTAATATTCTGATTCCTTACTAATTGAGTCACTTGGCTATAGAAAGGAAATCATAAACAGGTAAGTAATATGATGTCTAAATGGCAGAAAAGTAATTAAGTAAAACAAAACTTGAGAGAAATGACAATGCTGGAATTAAACTTAGTAAATGAAAATCAGCAGAAAGGACAAGATGTTCTCATGTCAGTAGCTATCAAAAATATGTAAATTTGCCCGGGCTGCCTACAAAAACCTGTAAAACAAGCACTAATCAGCTAACAGTTATGAAGAAAACATAAAGGAAATATGGACAACGATGGATATCAGAACAACACAAAATATATACAAGTAATGATTATGAAAACAGCAAACAAAATCAAGTAAGGAACTATACAAAGCTTTGTTGTACAGGGGCCCTCTGTCACCTCAGCCAGCCAATTACTTAGTCACAAATTAGATTCAGGAATGCTGTCTTCTCATATATTGAAGTGCAGTAATAAAACAAAGGAAAGTACACTATAGTGGGCTGAATCAACAGTCAAAATTACATCTTAAAGACTAACTATCCATCATATATCAACGCGTTAGTTATAAGTGAAAATCCTTGCAACTAATTCCTAGATTTTATGCTGCCAAGAGACATGTAAATCTCCACGGCCTGAGATCTAGCGTTATGGTCATTATGGCAGTTGAATCCATGGAGTGGTGGCTACTTGATTCAGTTCACAGGCTGATCGATAGTTGTGCTAGTACCTCCAGAAACTAAGGATTGTGCCACGCAAACCTTCACGTGGGCAAAACAGAGCCGTGCCACCGCAAAATTCCTCATTTGGCCCTTCCTTTGACCGTCGTTGACCATGACCGTTTATGAGTGATTTGGCTGATCTGAGGGGACACACTCCATGTACACGTCACCTGCATCCTACCCATGTGGCCGGTTTCTCCATTGGACACCTGTAACATAGCCTTTGACAAAATGGCTGCGGAAACTTGGGCTGGCTCCAGAAAGTGACAAGTTTCCGCAGCTGTTTGAACAAAAAATCTAAATCAAACAACAGTCATAAACGTAGTTAGGGAAACCATTTCATAAGATCTTTTTAGACTAATATGCAATGATTTGACAGCTGGGTGGATGAAGTAAATGGAAAAAGAAGGTTGAAAGGGTATATAGGGAAGTGCAGGTTTGGGACTCAACATACCCCCACTGTGAAGGGTTGCATGTCCTCATGCAACCAAAATTTATACATTCCCCTCTAGTCCATGTGTTCTGATGCTTCTGCTGGGACATGTAGCCCTCTTTTATTCTTCTTTGGTGCCACCACCATCCTTGGTTTCCCTATTAGACATCTGAATTTGAGATTAATCAAGGTTCTGCTCAGCTTTTTGCACTTTTTCTTCAGTTTCTTGTTTTTCTTTTACCATAGTTCTAAATGAAGCATGGTGTTATCATGAATAATTTTATCTACTTTGCTTTGTTCCTTGAGTGTTTCATTTCACTGCTTGATATGCCTGCTTAGGACTTCTAATTCAAACACCTCCTATTTTAAGGACTGAACTTGTGCATCTAGTGGCAGAGTGGTACTCGGACCTGTAGCTGATTTTTCCAATGACTCAAAGTAGTCATATACCTTCTGTTGATTGGGATCTATTTTAGGTGTCTTTCTTGGACTGAGCTCAAAATCTGGTGGAGGAGGAGGACTGCTCTCTAGCTCTGGCCGAAAAGGGCTTTCATTATGTAGGGGACTAGTTTCAATACTTGGTTGAGGACTAGGTGAAGTACGGCCAGCTGGAGTTTTCTCCGGTGTTTCTCCACCCAAGTCAATGAAGTGGGGCCGTTTTATTTGTGTTTTATTCCACTTCCCTCTTAACCTGTGGCTTCTCCTCAAGACTGGTGGACTAGTACTCTTTTCTCGTATACTCTGTTTCCCTTTTTCCTTTTTCTTTGCTATAGCAGCCTAAAGATGTACTAATCTTTTTGACAGTGGTTGGTAATCCTCCTCTATGAATGGCTCAGGTGATGGGTAGACTTCTTGGATGGTCCTTTTATCTTTATCTTTCCTTTGATTCTTGTCTTTATTTCTATTTTCCTCTTCTTGTTGACCAACTTCTTGAGTTTTTGTAGTAGGGGAGTCTTGGATTTGAGTGCTTTTTTCTCTCCTCCTACTTTTCCTTGGTGCCTTTGGTGTATTACTTTTAGAGGCCTCAGTTGGCTCTTGGAAGTAGTTTCTTATCAAGAATTTTTCCCAGGTATCTTTGTTTTTCTTTAGTTGGTCCTCAATGAGAATTTTTACAAGTCCATGATGGTATAGATGAGGTTCTATATTGCCTATGTGTTTTTGGACTGTAATACTCATTTTTTTCAAACTTAACAGCAAGAAATAAGGTAAATTAAGAGTCTGATTCTCTAAGAAATTCATCAGCAGTCTAGCATGGTACATGTACATTGAACCAAAGCGGCCCTCACAAGTGACAAATTTTTGGATAACTAATAGCAGACTAGCCCATTCTTCCTTCAGTGCATGAACAAGTATTCCTTTAGTAAACACAGTGGTGTCCATACCTGGGTTTCTTAGCATAATCCTCCATGCCTGTTCATCCACGCTTTTGTTTTTGAACCATTGTTCACCTTCTTGAGGTAAGCCTATGGCAGTTGCTACTGTTGTCTCGGTCACCGTGAGCTTCAAGTCTCCAATCTCCACCATTTGACCATCGAAAGACCGTGCAAAAGCCTTGGTTACCTCTTTGTTATAGCCTTTGAACTTCTGGATGAAGCGTAACCATTTGGCTTTCCTCAACAATTCCTTTGCTTGGGGGTAACCTTCTAAATATTTCGGTCCTTCTGGATCTGCCCTTAGTAATTTTCCCATTCCTCTCTCTGTTTTGAATTTCAACCGAGATACAATTGCGCAAAGGATTTAGCAGAGGGAAAGTAGCTCGGTTGCAGGGTTTGCTGTAAAATGCAGTGGCTGCAATTGGTAGCAGGTAATGGGAATGCCTCAAATTACAGGCGGAACAGAGGGTAGACAAGCACAAATAACTTCACAATTTGAAATGCGTGTATATGAAAGGGAAACTTTTAATGAAATGGTAAGTGAGTGGAGTGGAGACGAGATTTGAATTAACGGCTGCGTACGGGAGATTACACGTTTTGATAGATGGCTGCGGAAAATGCGGTGGAGAGGAGCTGTAAAGGGATTGGTCACATCTCATGAGCACAGGTGGCAAATGAAAGTGCAGTCAACTTGAGTTTAAACCCGAAAAATCCATCATGAGACCGTTAAGAAATAAATGTATGGTGTGCGGAGTAATATCGTGGGATAGGAGTGGACAATGGAGCTATCATATTGAATCATTGCACACAGTAGAACTTTTCATGGTTTGATAACTATGCATAATCATGACTTTAATTGTTATTTGATAAAAAAAAATTGCTCATACGTTTGGAAACTTTGTCATTTCTTGCCCATAACCTTTATCCACTGTTCTTTCTTGATGTCTTGGAGATGCTCCATGTCTTCATGGCAATTGCTCAATTACACCTGCATTTTCATGGTTTTTGCACTAACATTTTGACTATGAATTTTTCAAAACAGAGTGGTGGTAGCTGCGGAAATCGTTTCTAGCTGCGGAAACGGTCTCCAGCTATGGAAACGGTCTCCAGCTGTGGAAACTAGGACAACACCCACTTAGCTGAACAAAGGCAGTTAGAAAAGAACTAACTGAGTGAAAGTAGTCCTGAAAGGAGCTTTTATTAATGAAATGAAAATGACATGAATGGAATGGAGTGAATGAGATGAAGATGGAGTGAAATGGCAAATGAGATGGAGTGAAGTGAATGAGATGGGGATGGAGTGAAATGGAAAATGAGGTGGAGTGAAGATGGAGAAAAAAAAGGAGAGGAGAGAGAGATTTTTTTTTGGAAAATATAGAGTGTCAGGTGCCCCTGATTTTCACTCTGTATTTTCTGTATAAGACTACCAATCTATGATTGGTTTTCAGGCTTATGATTTTTTTTTTTTTTTTTTTTTTTTTTTTTTTTTTTTTTTTTTTTTTTTTTAACTGAAAGAAACAAAGGCTAGGTTGGTGGGGAAGAAGGATTCTTCTCCACCAGCCTTATTGCGGAATTCTCTTGGAACATCTTGACAAATTCCTCTTTTGAGAGTGGCTTATGATAAATTTTCAATCTGTGGCCATTCACAATAAGAGGAATTTGAAATTCATCAATGGTCTTGATTCTTACCGCTCCATTGTTAAAGACTTTGTCAATTTCATATGGCTCAAGCCAATGGGTCTGAAATTTACCTTTGAAGTCTTTGAACTTGGAATCAAATAGTAGCGCCCAATCTCCCTCTTGAAACTTTTTCTCTTTGATGTATCTGTCATGCCACTTAGCTATTTGATGTTGAACTAGATCAGTCCTTAAAATTGCTTCTTGTTTGATCTCATCTAGCTCATTCAGCTGCTCCATTCTGTGCTTTTCGGCTTCTGATAGATTCATCCCCAACTGGACTGCCATCTTGAAAGTGTTGACTTGAAACTCAATGGGGAGCAGGCCTTCTTTCCCATAAACAAGTTCATAGGGAGAATGTCCTGTTGTATTCCTCCATGTAGTTATGTAGGCCCATAAGGCTTCAGGAAGCCTTTATGCCAAATCTCTTTTGTGTAGATGAACAGTTTTGGTGATGATGCTCTTAAGAACTTTGTTTGTAGACTCCACTTGGCCATTTTCTTGCGGATGGTAAGGAGTAGATTTTCTGTGCTTGATTTTGTATTCTTCCATCAACTTCTCCATCAAGTTAGATGTAAATTGACTTCCCTGATCTGTCACAATTTCTCTTGGAACACCAAAGTGAGTAAAAATATCCTCATAAAGGAAGTTAACCACTGAATTTTCAGTAGCAACAAGTAATGCTTTGGCTTCTACCCATTTAGTGACATAATCAGTGCATACCAATATATACTTCTTTTGCTTAGATGGTGGATTAATAGGTCCAATGAAATCTAAAGCCCATTTTTCAAAGGGTTCGATGAGTACCTATGGTTGTAATGGCATTTCATTTGAAAGAGTCGGTCTCCCAACGCTTTGGCAGCTGTCACACCTTCTGACATATTTTTTTGCATCTTTGAAAAGGGAAGACCAATAATATCCTAGAGAAAGGATTTTATAGGCCATCCTTTTGTCAGCAAAGTGTCCACCACATGGTTCATCATGACATGCCTTGAGGATATCAGGCATTTCATCTTCCTGAACACATCATCTGACCACACAATCTAGCCCTGTTTTAAACAATTCATTAGAAATCCATGAATAATTCGAACTCTCCTAAATAATTCTTCTTTTTTCACTAGGAAATAAATGTGGAGGTAGCCTTCTTGTAACCAAATAGTTAGCAATATCTGCATACTAAGGAGTCTTAGTAGTTACAACAAATAAATACTCATATGGAAACTTATCCTCTACAAGAGAATCTTCATTAGTATTTTGGATTCTAGACAAGAAATCAGCTACTGTATTTTGTTTCCCTGGTCTATCCAACATAGTAATATTGAATTCTTGTAAAAGTAAAAGCCATCTTGTAACTCTGCCATTAGTAACAGGTTTGTTCATTAGATATGTAATTGCAGAATGATCAGTATGGACAAAAGTTTCATAGCCTGTTATATAATGTCTAAACTTATTGATTGCATGAACAACAACTAAGAATTCTTTTTCAGTCACAGTATAGTTTAACTCAGTGGGAGTCAAATTTTTACTGGTGTAGTAAATGGCATAAGGAATTAAATCCTTTTGACCCAACACAGCTCCTAGATCTGTATCTGAAGCATCTGTGGAAATATGGAAAGGAAGTTTCCAATTTGGCCCTCTCAAAATGGGTGCTTCAGATATTTTTGTTTTCAAATTTTCAAATGCAGATTGACAATCAGGATTCCATTTGAATTCACAGTCTTTTGTAAGTAATTTGAAGAGTGGGGATGCTATTTTAGTGAAGTTTTCATTAAATATTCTATAGTATCCAATAAATCCAAGAAAACTTCTAACATCTTTTTTACAATTTGGAATAGGCAACTTGGAGATGACTTCAACTTTTGATCTATCAACTTTAATTCCATCTCCCGAAATATGATGTCCTAAAACAATTCCCTCAGTAAACATCATAAAGCATTTTTCATGACTTAAGGGAAGATTTTTTTCTTTACATCTAATAAGGACCTTTTCCAAATTTTCTAATGCCTCTTCAAATGAATCACCATAAGCTATAAAATCATCCATGTAGACCTCTACACAATCATGGATTAGATCAGAAAAGATACCTAGTACTGCCATTTGAAATGTTGCGGGTGCATTACATAATCCAAAAGGAAGCACTCGGTAAGCAAAAGTTCCCCATGGACAGGTAAATGTGGTCTTATCTTGATCTTCAGGTGCTACCTAAATTTGATTATAGCCACTAAAACCAACCAAAAATGAAAAGTACTTTTTGCCTGCTAAAGTATCTAATACCTGATCGATAAAGGGTAAAGGAAAATGATCCTTTAAAGTTGCTTTGTTCAATTCCCTGTAATCAATGCATATTGTCCATTTACCATTCTTTTTAGGTACTATAACCAAAGGAGAAACCCATCGGCTATCTGAAATTGGATAAATGAAGTTTACATTGAGTAGTTTTTGGAGCTCTTCTTTCACTATCTCCCTAAGGTTTGGAT